>SKCR01038735.1:0-153033 GCA_019454045.1 Zanthoxylum bungeanum | reverse complement strand
ATTGTATGATTACTTTTTTGTTGTGAATGGTGAAAATTTATTGAGAAGAAAAAAAGAAGGGAATTATATAATTATTTATATAAATCATATCAAAGTAAATATAAACAATTTTCTATTAACTGGCTTCAATTATAGAACTTAAGTTCTTTTCGATCTCATATAAGTTTAATGCTAAGTTCCATTTCAACATGACGTCAACAGTCCACGTCACCGACTGCAAAAATCTTCAAATGGAACTGTGCGCATAGGATATTCCCAAAGCCTAGGTTTCGCCGTTTCGGTTTTGGATTATCGGACTCAAACAGTTCTATCAAATACAATTGAACCCGACCAATAACAGATTCAAATCCGCGGAAAGTTTCATCACCCCAAAAATACCCCTCTGATTCTTCCAAATTCTCCATTGTACCCTCCTAGTTGCCCTGTCCCCTCTCCTCATCGATATAATTATAAACATACATAGCCTTTTTTTTTTCAACCTCTCAATTCTGGACTCTGAATTTTTTTAAAAATAATAATAAAAAAATGGAAGGAGATGGAGCACAGTACAATCCACGCACAGTGGAGGAGGTGTTTAGGGATTTTAAAGGACGAAGAGCTGGCATGATCAAGGCTCTCACTACAGGTTTTTATTAGAGAATATATGGAGGAAAATTTTGTAATCTCTGTTTGAGAATTTTTAGTGTTTTTTTTTCTGTTGTTTTTGGTTCAATTTTGATTGTTTATTTGTTTCGGAAGAAAATGTCTGAGAAAACAAACGAAAGTTTTTCATTCTGAGAATATATTTTTTTTAGTGTTTTTGCGTTGTTTCTGGTTAGATTTAATGACGTGCCGTTTGTTTGGGCTGCTGAAGGTTGTGATTGTTTGTCTTCCGAGGAAATTATTCGAGAAACTGAAAAAAAAAGTTCTAGGATTTTATGTTGTTTTGGTCCCGCTAAATTCTGCGTGTTTCTGAATTTGCTTGTTTTCTATGGCCGATGAGTTTCCCGTCATAGAATCTGAAGTGATGAAAACAATAAATTTTAATGTATTTAAAAAATAATAATTTTTCCCGTGTTTTCATGCCGTTAAATGCAGTTTGTTTTTTATGTTTCTGAATTTTGGTTTTAGTGAAATGTGGCTTGGTATTTATTTTATTTACAGCAATTTATGAAATAACAATGAGGATTTTGAGTCTTTGGTTATTGTTTCTCTGCTGGTTTTAGAGGTGTATCCGTGTATGTTATTCAGATGTGAATTCTTTGTTTGTTTTAGAGATTGGGTTCTTGGATGTGTGTTGTTTCAAGAGTTTAAATATGTTTGTTCATTGTGTTTTGCAGATGTAGCAGAATTTTACCAGCAGTGTGATCCCGGTAAGGACTTACCTCTCTCTCTCCCCCCTTTGTATAAATGTTTTTCTGTGTATGATTTACTAATAAGTGCTTTAGTAAATGCTTTATGTGTTGTTTAATTCTGTTTTTTAACCTGAACAATATCATTGTTCCATTGCGTTGCCTTTCATGCTTTATATGGTTGTAGTTTCTGTTTGCAGCTCTTTCTTAGATTTTCCAGTAATTCTTATTAATTTCTTTATTCAGTTTTGTCATCCAATTCAGCTTGAAGTCCTATTAAAATGCAATACAAGTTTGTTGAACAATTTGGAATGCTTGAATTGGTTGATTGCTCTGTCTAGTGAATGCGTTCTGTTAACTTTATCTGTATTTGTCGTTATTGTTATAAATGCTAGATCATTGTTTTGTCGTTTGTTATCTATATGCTATCCTTTCTCGTAAAGTTTTTTCTTTAGAGGGGAATACTATTTCTATTGATTTCTTTTACATCCGTTGACCTTTTTTACTAGTTGACCAGGGGTAATGTAGACCTTTCTCAGGGACTCATTTATAACTATCCACTTTTTAGTTTCCAGTATTGCTTCCATCTTTTTCTTCTGAAAACTTTGCCCAAACTGATCTGGAGAAGCTTTTTCTTGTCTGTCTGTTTTGTGGAGGTTGGATCTTTCAAATGCTGCAGTCCTTGCCCAAAATCTAGGACACTGTTTATTTGTTAAATGAAATATGTGTACAACCTGAGTTTTCCATTTAGGAATCCCAGAGGGGCCATTGCTTGGCATAATGGTAAAATTCTAGGCACATATTTGATTCTTGAAAGCTGCCACTTCTTGCTGAAAGATAGGACAATATCCGAAACATATCTCCTAGGGCCTTGCTTGACAGGATGAGCATTCGCCAATGACTGTTTATTATACAATCAGAGAATATGGAGACATCGTTGTGATGCATGGAGTACAAGGGGGTTTTCCCTTAGACTTTTTACTTATGATATTCAACTTAGCTGTGTTGTCATGACGTTCTTTCTCATTGTGGGAAGATTCATGTAAAGTTGGGCAGTATTGTATGTTTTCTATTTATGGTATTCATAAGCATGCATTTAACATAACTTAATGATGTTGATTTTTGTTTGGTTAGTAGTTATAGTAATGGTCATATATAGTTCATTACTTCATTTGTATGGGCTGGTTGTGCAATCTGTTCAAGTATTTCCTTTTTCAATTAATTCTGAATAATGGTGTTTGCCAGGTTTAATCCATTAACTTCAGGTGCTTCTTGTAACATATTTGGTATTATTGCGAAATATAGGTTTCTGGGGATGCGTGCTTCGAGTACAGGATTATATCTTGTATTGTACAGGACATATTTTATGAAATAGCTCATCAACTATAAGATTACACATCATACTATTTCTAATTGGTTGCCTTTGGTATGAAAGTGCTCTTTTGGAAAATATGGTGAATTCCTGGATTAGAAATCCATTTTTCTTTTGTGTCTATTGTATTCTGTTTATGTACAAATGCATACTTTTTCGGTGCTTGTGATCTCATTTATTTTCTTGGGACTGCTGTCTTCATGCTTTAATCATTTAGAACCCATAGTATTACAATTCTGTTAAGACCATTCATGGTTGTCTTCTGCAGTAAGTTTCCACTCTAATGATATTTATGTTCTACATACAGAGAAGGAGAATCTTTGCTTGTATGGCTTCCCTAGTGAGCAATGGGAAGTCAATTTACCAGCTGAAGAAGTGCCTCCAGAGCTCCCAGAGCCTGCATTGGGTATCAACTTCGCAAGAGATGGCATGCAAGAAAAGGATTGGTTGTCTTTGGTTGCTGTCCATAGTGATGCATGGCTGGTGGCTGTTGCATTTTATTTTGGTGCCAGATTCGGATTTGATAAAGCTGACAGGTATATAGCAACTCATTTGAAATTTTATTTTCTTGTTAAATGTTTTCTCCCCTTTGAGACAACGAAGTTTAGGTGGACTTTGCCAAGTCTTTCTTTTAAGTTCTTTTGCTTTTGGCTGATGGAGTGAAATTTGTGTTGTATGTGAATAATTTTATCATGTTGCTGTCAAATTATGTTACTGTTTGTTCACTTTTTCGTATAATAAATATTGCAGGCAAATAACTTGCTATGTTGCTGACTGTTAATGTGATGATGTATTTTATTATTATTTCCTTGATGCAGAAAACGGCTTTTTAACATGATAAACGAACTTCCATCGATATTTGAAGTTGTAACTGGTGCAGCTAAGAAGCAAGTTAAGGAGAAGTCTTCAGTATCAAATCATAGTAGCAACAAAACCAAGTCAAACTCCAAAGTGGTATAAAAAAAAAAAAAAACCCTCTGTTTATTGTCTTTACATTGTTCGGTGACTGATGAATTATATGGATGCATGTCATGTTGGCGTGATTAATGTGTATGCTGTAAGACTGCAGTGAATATAAAATGTGGCAACATTCTCTTTTAGGTTACAAATCCTATTTTTGAAAACTTACAAAGGGAAAGCAAAATATTAGATTAAGATGTCAGGAAAAATGAATTTCCGACATTCCAATTGTGTAGACATGGATATTTTATACAAGCATGATGGTTTTATATTCTCTGTGGTTTCCAAAGTTAGGCTGCAAGGGCAAGTTTTAGATTCTCTCTTTTGAAGTTAAATTAGGTTAAGTGAAGACTTCTAACATTGTTCATCTGCACTGTTATAAATTGGTATATTCTTGTCTTCTGATTTTGTGGTGACAATAGCAGCGAGGAATGAATCTCAGGCAAAGTATACTAAGCCATTGCAATCAAAAGGGGAAGACGAGGGCTTGGATGAGGAAGAAGAAGATGAGCATGGCGATGCTTTATGCGGGGCTTGTGGTGAGAATTATGCTTCTGATGAATTCTGGATTTGTTGTGACATCTGCGAGAAGTGGTTCCATGGGAAGTGTGTGAAGATCACCCCAGCCAAGGCCGAACTTATCAAGCAATACAAGTGCCCTTCTTGCAGCAGCCACAAGAGGGCTCGACCTTAACTGCTTTGACTGCCGGCCCTGTTGGTCAGTTTATTTTCTCAGTTGTGTCTGTAGTTCAGTTCAGCTTGTGAATGGATAATCCGGTTTAGGAAAGATTTCAGTTTTCATTATAGTACTGTTTATTTGAAGTTTAATAAATGTCTCCTGTGAAAAATAATTACATCGTTTCTTTTACTTAAGTAGGAAATGCTCTATATATTTCATTAGGAAGAAAATAAAATGGTCCATACAGTTGAAAGAGCTGAAATTGGATGAACAGATAAGGAAATTTAATCAGTTGGTCCAACTTAGGGTCCATTTTGTCATTGTCATAGGCTCAAATCCAATTATAATTTGTATATCAAGCCTAGATATCTTATCCAACTCTACCTTCCAATCAGTAGACAAAAAAAAAACATTTAAGTTATCCACAACTAGAGTTGACAAACCCCCAAGGACGGGCCCCTTCTAATCGTGAAATTGTGAATTCCGGATGATTATTTTTTTCATCCCCAATTTACTGAATTGTTCAAGATCACTAATCCCAATTAGAATTCGGAAATCCTACATAAAATTTGAGATTTGACATGAAAAATTATCCTGAATTTCGATCTGATTTTTTATTCGATATAATTTTCATCTTGATTTTTAATTTTTAATCATCTTGAAATTTTTTTCGAAAAGGTTTTTTTGTCATCAAATTATCTAAATTCTAAACTTTGTTTACACCAAAAAAAATGTGCCCTTTAGTCTTCATTACAAAAGCAAATGACAAGATAATGCTTGGCAAAAAAGTCAAAAATAAAACTAATCCATCAAAAACAGATAATGCTTTGATTGCTTGAATAAGACTGCGATTAAGTACATAAATTAAAACTTAGAATCCTAAGATTTAGATGCTACTTCACTTTCAACTAATGGAAATGGATTATGATAAAGATTCATCCTTACAAATTTGATCCCAAACTTGATGTATTAAGACAGAAAATTAGTTTTTGACATAAGTAAATTTATAAAAGAAAACAAGTGTAGTGGAAGAGGAAAAGATTTTACATTTACATGTAAAAAGGACCCTGCCATCTTTTACATTGGTTAAAACCTGAAGGTCGGGTAGCAAAGAGAGAGAAGGCCAAAGAATATACAAGTAGATATTAACCTATCTTTTTTCTCTATTATTATTCATCATGGGAAAGCATTGGAAATTGGAATTAGGATTCAGGTTCAGATGAGTTTGTGCGGAACACTAAATCAATCTCTACCGATAAATCGATGGTAATGAGCCATGTAGAATAAATCTCGACCGATAATTCAATGGTAAGCACAACTCAACTAAGCACGTTCCTAGAAAATGAAGCTCTCTGCAAACAAGTCAAGCTGCCATATCCAAAACTTAGGATTGCAGCAAAAGCCATTCATTCATATTTCCTCATCATGTTCCTCTCACCATCCTTGTTCATGTCAGAACCTCTTGATTCTTGGTTGAGGTTCGTTTCAGAAACTCATAAGTAGTAATCATAGTTGTTGCAGATATAGACATTGATGCCCACCTTGGCCCCAACCCTCTGTAACAAGCCATCCAGCCGCCTTCCTTCACCAAATTCTTCACTGTCTGCCCTACAGTCATCGGCCCCCGCCTCCCATTCTCATCGCCATCCAAAACCTGCAACCTTGTCTTAATAGTATCAAGTGGCATTGTAATCACAGCCGACGTACCACCAGCCATGGCTGCACTCACCCCCTGAACCGCCATCACAGTTTTTGAATCAGGTCTAATCACATTACCCTCACTATTATGATCATCATTCCTGCTCAAAAACCACCCAATTCCATCCCAAACAAGCCTTTGAGCAACAGAATAAGATGCCCACCAAACTGCATTTGATGGTGCATGAGTCAAGATTGAAATCCAAAAACCCCTATATAATCCTCTAACTCCATCATTTCTAACAATCTTCCTAAACACATCAACCCCATTTACACATCTACCGTCCGTAGCATTGGCCACCATAAGCCTCTGAGTCACAACATCAATGGGGGTCCAAACAAGCTGGGCAGACATGGCAGCACTCAATCCACCAACAGCACTAGCAACCGCTGCGGATGTCCCCTCTGTAAACCCTAACTCAGTAACAGCAAAGCTCCCAACTTTACTCTTTGTCACCTCAAGTACAGCCATGTAGAGCACTCTAGCAGGGATTGTACCTATCAAAGAAGTCCCAAATCCTCTGTACAAAGCCCTGAAACCCTCGTGTCTCACCACTGAAACAGCTGTTTTCACAAATGAAATCTTGCAACGACCCACTTGCTGTCTTGTCTTTAACACAATTACTGGATGTAGCATCGCTGAAACACCGGAAAATAGCGCTGCCCCGTGTAAGAAAAACTTCCCTTTATCTAACATTTGCCACTCTATATCGGCCGGTATATCCAGTTCCTCGCCCATGTTCAAAATCAAAACTTTTCAACTTTTCAAATTACCCGCATCAAGGGGGAGAAAAACTAACAGCATTTATAATACAAATTTCATTTTTTCATTTTTTCTTTTGTTATATGGTTTGGATTAAGAAATCCAGATCAGATATGGGATCTGAGAGCTTTATTTTTTCATCCGGCGACCGGCAAACTCGCCGGGATGTTGGGATCTTACGGAGTAAAGCAGCTTGGATTTACAATATTAAAAAGTTCTAACATACAGGGATGGAGGCGGGGAGAGAGTCGTTAGAGTTAAAAAGTGCGTGGCTGACCGGAATAAAAAGTGAATTTGAGATTAAGAAACCGGCACGTGGCAAGGTGGCTCTGTCTGAGAAGTGTACAAGCATTGGTCGTTGATTTGTGAGCCTTGCTAATTTGGACGGGTAGGATTTTAACAGGGGGACTAGTGGATGTAAGATGACGTGTAAATCCTATCCAATAATGGGATGAGTAGAGTTCAGGTGCGGGACGGCACAAACTTGTTCCGAAGACTTGAAGCTTTATCCCGTCTCGTGTGTGTGTTTTTATAGGTGCAAAATACATTTTTTCCTGGCTAGCTTGCACACTTGAACTTTGTTATAATAAAACTAGATAATAACTAAAAAATATTTCTTATCATGCTAATTTTTAAAAAGAATAAATTATTAATGAGTTTCATAAATAGTATTTATTTTTAAAATTTTTTTCATTCTAATATTAGGAGATCGTGAACTGAAACCGACCATATAAAAATAAAATGAAATTAAGAACAACTGTTAGATAAAAAGATTTTGCATACCATATAATAATATAATAATAAATAGGAGACTTAGTGTACCATAAATATTAATAATAAAATAAAGTAATGAAACACAGATTTAACGTGGATGGAAACATCCAAGAACAAATATAGAAGATTTTACTATAATGGAAATAATTTTACAATTTCTCTCTAAACACAAGGAGTGAACAATCTCACTGTAGGAGTGAAGCGTGGTTTACCACTATACCTATGACGTCAGTGACCACGACACTGTTGGGCTCGCAGTCCGTAGAGAATACGAATAGCCCTATGGAAGGACTAATCGAAGTATAAATGAGTCGTCACACAGTATGTGTAACACCTCAATAGAGATAAGGTGCTACCGGTATGAGACATGATTAACCCATATTCATAAGCCTCCAAATTTACTAGAAATTAGACATGATGTATCCTAAAACTGGACAACCTGGATCACAGTCCAGCATCAGAATGAAACCTGAAATAGACATCACATATCAAAAGGACCTCAGGTCCACATAAAACCCATCAAAATCAAAATCAACACTTAAAGGCTCTGTGCCCATAACATCAATCAATACTCAAGGGCTCCGAGTCCACAACATCATAAGCAATCAAAATTTGTACTGAATAAATACAAACAGCGTGCTCAACAATAAATAACATACTAATCACAAATCCTAATCCTCTAAAAAATTTCCCAGGACACATGCGATGGTGACTGCCGCTTGGGTGATACAGGTTTCAAGCATAACTTCCAAAGCTGTGGTGGTTGTGTTGGACAATTATGACCCATAGCGTCACTATTTGTACAGATCATGGTGTTGTTGTACAAATTAACTATGTGAC
This sequence comes from Zanthoxylum bungeanum, assembly GCA_019454045.1. Classification (NCBI taxonomy): domain Eukaryota; kingdom Viridiplantae; phylum Streptophyta; class Magnoliopsida; order Sapindales; family Rutaceae; genus Zanthoxylum; species Zanthoxylum bungeanum. Next base: position 144,616 of record SKCR01038735.1, on the reverse strand, counting down.
AAAGGAGATTGCACTCTTATCATTTGTGATTAGATCACCTAGATGTATAAATGATATGAGGTCTCTATGATTTGTTCCTGGACGGAGAATGATATGAGACAGTATCAGTCCACGAAGGATAAATCATTAAATATCCATAGTCAGAGTATTATCGAGTTTGGACATCGATAAATACGTAAAAGACTAGTATTACACTTATGCGCGTTGTGAGGGCACAACGACATAGTTCTCATATATTTGGGTATAGGATACTCATGCAAGTGTAATAGGAGGTTGTGTTTTACCGATGGTACGGGAAACAGCTTCGCTCTGGATAGACCCCATCGGAATTCCATTGGTAGTATGACTATGTGTCTATGGAAGTCCGAAATCAGGGTAGGTGTATTTGGCCTTAACTTGAGACTTGCACCGCTAATACTTGCGACAATCAATATACTTTGGTTGCGGCCGTCCAGGGCTTTAACAGGTTCTGTGTACGCCAATGCTGGGTATATTGAGAATCGTAGTGTGTTGGGTGTGATGTCAAGATGGAAGTGTCACTCCAGTCATATGGAGATAATGGTCACGCAGGATACGGTATTAGTACTCTAAGTACTGCAGTCATCAGGATAACATGACAAGGTCATGTTTATCCGATTATAGAGACTAGTTACCAGACATCCGACATGTGCTTCGTACGGGGCAGACACAATTCCAGCCCCAGGCCTAGCACGTGATCATCAAATACTGGACAAAAATATGCATTACTATGTATACTACGCCTGATATAGATCCTTTATTCCTGTAAGGATATTTTCGGAGAATTGGGTAGGCATAGCGCTTTGCTAGAGGCCAACCTTGTCTTGTAAATTGGTATAAACGTAGTACGAGGTACTTACGTGTTCGGATAGTCCGACGACCGAATTTACTGCCAACATATCCGGGGATCTCATGGGTCGCTTCCCAAAGATTCACCGATGACGTATGACTCGCACTCTAAATTAATCTGGGATTAATTAGAAGAGAAAAAATTAATCTGAGATTAATTACAGAGATATTTTATCTGGGATAAAATATCAATTTAAAGAGAGATAACGATTAATTTGGAATTAATCGGTAAATTAATATATTTGATATATTAAACGAAATTGGATTTCGTCGCGGAATTAAAATTAGATTTTAATTCGGGCGAACGAATTAATTTAGAATTAATTCGTTAGCGATGTGAATAGTAATTATGCTTGGCATGATTATTTAATTAAATTAGATTTAATTACGACGCAACGGAAAATTCGTCAATTTGGAATTAGCGAACCCGAGCCCGGGATTATTTGCGAGCGCATTCGCATTTCGAATTCGAGTGCGGCACTCAAATCAAATCAAGCATCAAATCGCTAGTCGCATCTAGCGTCACATCATTCGTCAATTAAGTGATGGATGTCTTTCACTTTGAGTGATTGACGCCAGTCATTATTCATTGATTGATGTAAGTTGATGTGATTTGATGTGTGTGGTTGGCATTTATGGCTTTGGTTTTTAGAGGCAAAATTTGGTATTTGTTTTTGGAAAATATATTACCATTTTTTTGGTAACAAAAAACAATTACACATTTATCTCTCTCTCTCTATTCTCTTCATCTTCTACACGCCCAAGGGGCCAAAAACCTTTTGGTTTGCTGTTAAAACCGTGAGCAGTGGGAAGCCAAGAGTGGGATTTTGTGGCAAAATCACAAGTGCTAGCACACTTACGAGACATGCGAAAGTGATAGGGAAGTCTACCTATGAGCCGGGAATCATTCGACGAAGCTTGGAGCTTGACGAAGGACCACCATGGCCGAAACCAGTGGGCTGTGATAGTGCTACTGCCGTGACTGTGAGAAGCAGAAACTTGAAGTTTTGTTGCTTGCCGCGTCGCTCAACCAATCGATGTGAGTATTCCGTAACTTCGTTGATTTGTATCCGCACATATTTCATGCTTATTATTGATCTTGGGACCTTAATAGAAACCAAGAATGGCATCTAGAGCAAGGTTTGAGCATGAAATTGATTAGGGCTTAAAATTTGGGTAAAATTGATTTGAGAATATTTGGATGAAATTGGATGTTTGAGTATGCTTAATTGATGATAACATGGTGTTATGCATTGTCAATTTGATGAATTTTGAATTGGACAAATTTTCCCCAATTGACTTAGCTTGGCCGAAAGCACCCTTGCCCTAATTATCTTAGATTTTGATTTTTTTGATTCATTAGATGTGTTGGAAATCATTTGGGGATATTGATTTAATGTTGAATTGAATTTAATTGGATTGAATTTGATTTGGGCATAAAATTCCCCATTGGCTGAGACATATATGCATGTAAATTGGGTTTGATTTTGATCAAAATATGTTGGACACTAATTGATGTAATTGAGCATGATTAATTAGGCTAATTGGTGTTTTGGAAATGTTAATTTGGGTGATTAATCATGATATACACTTTAGGTTAATTAAATGTGAAATTGGATTTTTTGTATTTAATTAATTGGGCCTTAAAATTGGATTTGGGGTTGTTATGTTGTAAATGGGCTTATTGAGCTTTGTTGTACAAAGTTGGGTTTAGGAAAAATTGGTTGGATCCAATTGGGCCCAAAACCGCATCCATAAAGCCCAAATGCGACTTAATGGACCTTTAAAGTTTAATTGGGCCTAATGGGCCAAAATTGATTTCTGGGCTTATGGGGTAATTCCCGGATTGGATTTTGGTTATTCGGTTTGACCCGAGTTGACCAAAAGTCCACGCCTTAAGAAATTAATTAAAAGCCCATTGGACTTTAATTAAATTAATATTGGATATTAATCGGGCTTTGAGACCCGTAGCGATTAAATTTGGAATTTAAGTCGTAAAGGTTCGTAATTAAAGTGTAGTATTAAATTTGGAATTAAATAGTGAATGAGAATTGAATGCATATTAAATTGGATTTAATGATGTAGTTTAATTTAAATCGAGAATTCGTACTTTGAGTACTTATTCGCAAAAACGAGTTTGACTCGAGCAAAATCAAATCGTTGTTTGAACATTGGATGATCACTAATTATCAGATTAATTAATTTGATTAGATTGATTGATAACATGCTTGTGTGAATACATGGTTGCGATGCATGAATAATGTATATCTGATGGATATTAGATGGGTGGGGCAATTTTAGAAATTATTGTAATAAATTTGATTTATTAAATTGGACCTGCGTGTCCAGCCTTATACCTCCATATTCTTTGTATTCTCTTTTCACCTATTCCCCTCTATGTAAATGAGGTTTCTTTAGAAGTGTAGTGTAACGGGTAGAAGTAAATACATGTGCTAGCGGGAGAGAGAGAAAGTGAGAGATTTGATCTAGGATCAATGTGTAAAGTATCCATCCGCATATCATTAATATTTATTTATACGCGCTTTATTATGTGTTTAGAATGCATGTTTAAGGGTGTATTATGATGAGACCTTAACAAAGATAATAAATTGGTTGCCAATTTGCACTCGAAAAACCCTCGCAAAATATTAAGCGTCTTTCCTTCCATTAAGTGATTCTCACTCAAGATCCGAGACTGGAATTGGCTTGTTGGCCAAAGTCAAGGCCTTTGTCCGTCAAGGATGTGTTTGAATCACGAGAGCTTTGTTCTATATTGGTGTCTTGTCCAAGTTGTGGTTTGTTGGCCAAAGTCAAGACCACTTCTTGTCCATCGACATTGATTATGAAGCTTTCCATTGTCAATGGGTCGCGCTTGACTGGGATCACTAAGTTTGTTGTGCCAAAGCCAAGGCTTAGTTGATTCAGAGGAAAAATGTTAGGTAATACATTGGATGTATTGGCATATATAAGATATATGTTTCGGACTTGGATGTCCCCCTACCGGATCTAGGAATTGGATTGGATCCAATCGATCTTAGAGATCTACCTAGTTAATTATCATACAATTTGTTGGCCAAAGTCAAGATTGTGTGATATTTAACGGGATCCTAGCCCACTAGGAAACATGGTTTCCCGAGTACTAGACAGAGGGTTAGAGGCTCGCCGAAAAATAGTGGGAGGCAAGAATTGAATTTGCAATACTCGTTTAATTACTTGCCATACGCGCTCAAAACAAATATCATTCCTCAAATAAATTAAATGTTAGTTGGACTAATATTTAAATGTTGTTTTAATAAATAGTTGGACTATATTCAAACTATTCATTTATAGTTGATTGTTGGACAATTATGACCCATAGCGTCACTATTTGTACAGATCATGGTGTTGTTGTACAAATTAACTATGTGAAAAAGGAGATTGCACTCTTATCATTTGTGATTAGATCACCTAGATGTATAAATGATAGGAGGTCCCTATGATTTATTCCTGGACGGAGAATGATATGAGACAGTATCAGTCCATGAAGGAAAAATCATTAAATATCCCTAGTTAGAGTATTATCGAGATTGGACATCGATAAATACGTAAAAGACTAGTATTACACTTGTGCGCGTTGTGAGGGCACAACGACATAGTTCTAATATATTTGGGTATAAGATACTCATGCAAGTGTAATAGGAGGTTGTGTTTTACCGATGGTACGGGAAACAGCTTCGCTCTGGATAGACCCCCTCGGAATTCCATTGGTAGTATGACTATGTGTCTATGGAAGTCTGAAATCAGGGTACGTCTATTTGGTCTTAACTTGAGACTTGCACCGCTAATACTTGCGACAATCAATATACTTTGGTTGCGGTCGTCTAGGGCTTTAAAAGGTTTTGTGTACGCCAATGCTGGGTATATTGAGAATCGTAGTGTGTTGGGTGTGATGTCAAGATGGAAGTGTCACTCCAGTCATATGGAGATGATGGTCACGTAGGATACGATACTAGTACTCTTAAGTACTGCAGTCATCAGGATAAAATGACAAGGTCATGTTTATCCGATTATAGAGACTAGTTACCAGACATCCGACATGTGCTTCATATGGGGCAGACACAATTCCAGCCCAGGCCTAGCACGTGATCATCTGATACTGGACAGAAATACGCATTACTATGTATACTACGCCTGATATAGATCCTTTATTCTTGTAAGGATATTTCCGGAGAATTGGGTAGGCATGGCGCTTTGCTAGAGGCCAACATTGTCTTGTAAATCGGTATAAATGTAGTACGAGGTACTTACGTGTTCGGATAGTCCGACGACCGAATTTACTGCCAACATATCGAGGGATCTCATGGGTCGTTTCCCAAAGATTCACCGATGACGTATGACTCGTACTCTAAATTAATCTGGTATTAATTAGAAGAGAGAGAAAATTAATCTTGGATTAATTACGGAGATATTTTATCTGGGATAAAATATCAATTTAAAGAGCGATAACGATTAATTTGGAATTAATCGGTAAATTAATATATTCGATATATTAAACGAAATTGGATTTCGACGCGGAATTAAAATTAGATTTTAATTCGGGCGAACGAATTAATTCAGAATTAATTCGTTAGCGACATGAATAGTAATTATGCTTGGCATGATTATTTAATTAAATTAGATTTAATTATGACGCAACGGAAAATTCGTTAATTTGGAATTAGCGAACTCGAGCCCGAGATTATTTGCGAGCGTATTCACATTTCGAATTCGAGTGCAGCACGCAAATCAAATCAAGCGTCAAATCACTAGTCACATCTAGCGTCACATCATTCGTCAATCAAGTGATGGATGTCTTTCACTTTGAGTGATTGACGCCAGTCACTATTCATTGATTGATGTAAGTTGATGTGAGTTGATGTGTGCGGTTGGCATTTATGGCTTTGGTTTTTGGAGGCAAAATTTGGTATTTGTTTTTGGAAAATATATTACCATTTTGTTGGTAACAAAAAAAAATTACACATTTATCTCTCTCTCTCCATTCTCTTCATCTTCTACACGCCCAAGGGGCCAAAAACCTTCTGGTTTGCTGTTAAAACTGTGAGCAGTGGGAAGCCAAGAGTGGGATTTTGTGGCAAAATCACAAGTGCTAGCACACTTACGAGACATGCGAATGTGATTGGGAAGTCTACCCATGAGACGGGAATCATTCGACGAAGCTTGGAGCTTGACGAAGGACCACCATGGCCGAAACCAGTGGGCTGTGACAGTGCTACTGCCGTGATTGTGAGGAGCAGAAACTTGAAGTTTTGTTGCTTGCCGCGTCGCTCAACAGATCGATGTGAGTATTCCGCAACTTCGTTGATTTGTATCTGCACATATTTCATGCTTATTATTGATATTGAGACCTTAATAGAAACCAACAGGTTGACCAATCAGGAAGCCAACTTATAAAACTAACAAACTGGTTTGGTGTGAGTTATAAAACTTAGTAAGTAATAATGCTAGTACTACAAACAGAACATACAAGTCAAGCATAGCATAAAATTTTTAGAATAACCAAATTGTTACGAGTTCAGAGTTATCAACTTTTTATTATTCTTTATTCTTTATTCATGTCAAATCCTCATATTTGCATGTTGTCAATCTAATGGCCAGACATTCAAAGCACACAAAGCATATATTCGAATATCACAGAGTAAGTCATATAACATCGAAACCATTTCAATCACATTAAGTATGAAATCATATATTTATATTTTATCACGAGTAAACATCTTTGAAATATCATCAAATCGGTAAATCAAACAAATTTTCTACTATTCGGTTATAAACTATATATCTTCAATACCAAAACAAACTTATTCATTACCAAAATAAACTTTCTTCAATTCCGATGGCTTACAATAACTTAACATAAGGGATTCATATGCATTCATACATATTATAACTCACTTTTCTTATATTCATGTCGATACAATTTTAGAATTCTTACACATATACGTACATACGATAACAACATAACAAACACACTTGACAACATCTTATTCTCATACTGGTTTTTAAATCATTCATTCATTCCACGTGAACATACACAGTTCATACATAACACAAAATCTATAATACACACACATACACTCAAACATACATACAATTACCGAGCAACCGACAATGAAGTATACATAACCATCAATACATAAGAGAAAACATAACTCAAACAATACAATATATATATATATGCATTGGCTTCACGAGCGCTCCAGGTCCTAGTCAAATCTGTCAAAATAAATGATGAAATGCCGTTAGAATCGAAACTTACGATATTCTCGACTTAGCTACGATAAAAATTCGGATCTTTCTAGGACAACCAAATCAAGTCCGATTTCAATATTTTCAATTCCATTACTCTAAAATACTACTACAAACTAATTCATGCACCTGTTAAATTAAATCCTCGGTTTAAGAATTTTTGAAAAATCTTCCTAAAACATTTCCGCAAACGCTACGGAATGGTCCTGAACCCTCTGAACCTACCCGGATTTATCCAAATTTTTTTCGAAATATCATATATAACTGACCAGTGCGTAATCACATGCGTATAACGCAAGCGCACATATCGTTCAAGTAGTATAAAAAATATCGATCCCACGAGGACTTAAAACCTTTTGTTATCAATTTATGAAGTTAAATGTTTACAATTATCTAATGGATTGATTGTTTGATTGGATGGTGACTTTAAAAATTAAAACAAGTAAATAAAATTGCTTGAAAGTAGATTGAAGAAAATTCAAATTTATAAAACTATCCAGGGTTGTGAATACTTCCAATATCTTTTTAAAAGATGAAGTGGTTATTTCATGTTTGTGTAATATATCGGTTTACTAACCTGGAACACTAAATCATGCGAAAGCCGCTGTCGATGATCAGACGCAAATACCCAGTATAACCCAATTGAACTATATGTCTATGCAACCAAATTACCTGGATTCATTAAGATTAAGTTCCAATAAAGGTTACCCCCGCCCGACAGGTATATGTCTATCCTGTAAGGAAATCTATTAAAGGGTTATATATCCTCAAGGAAGATCTTGAGCTATTAAGTCTAATGGTGTAACCTAAAATTCCTTGTGTTAATTGCGTGTGATTAATGGCCAGTTAACAAGACGCATTAAGCTTAAGACTTAATAAGTAAACCTTTAAATTACCCAAACTATAATTTAACCCCTTATAAACCGGTGATATTGGATTTCATCACAACCCCATATAACTGACTTAGTTACGACACATATTTACGGGTAGTAAAAAAAACTTAAATAAAATAAAAGACATAAAGTAAAATACTGAAAATTAAATGCAGAAAAGTAAATGCTGAAAGTAAATTACTGAAAAGTAAATGCTGAAAGTAAATTGCTGAAAGTAAATTGCTGAAAAAGTAAAATACTGAAAAGTAAATTGCTGAAAAAGTAAATGCTGAAAGTAAATTGCTGAAAAAGTAAATAAAGTAAAAGTACAATAAAAGAAAATGATGAGGTAAAAGGATTCACTTTTATTACTTCTATTTTAGATATCTCCCTTAATATAATATATTAACTTTGTATGATAATTACCAACCAGCCATATAGGCAGTATCCAGATTAAGTCAAATTAATAATTAGTTACCAACCGACCAATCAGGCGGTATCCATTTTAGTTAGGTTAAAACCAATTTAAATAATTACCAACCGACCAATATGGCGTAAGTCAGGTTTTAACTAGTTTATATATTATAATAAGAGAGATTAATCTAAATATTAGTAATAAAAGTTTTATCTTTTACCCCAGCAAAGGGGAGTTACCTCATCATTACTGAAAAGTAAAAACTAAAAATTAAAGAAAGAAAAGTACTGTGCGTAAAAGTAAATTGCGGAAAGTAAAAACTGAAAAGTAAAAAAGAAAGTGCGAAAGCAGAAATTAATTACTGAAAGCTATAAATAAACAAACAAGATACAATATTCTTAGTATTTTTAAGGAATTCCTTAGAAGAAAGTATGAATTTACAAATGAAATGGCTTGGTATTTATAGGCAAAATTTTGCCTCCATTAAATGCTCCACCTAATCTATTATTAATTGCTCCACTAATTGCTCCACCAAATCCATTATTAATTGCTCCACTAATTGCTATCATGTTTGGTGGTGATTTGATAATTTTTATTATTTATTTATAATTTATTTTTTTTCTTTGAAAATGACTTTAATAATTACACACAACACACTTCTGGATGTTTCATCAATTTCGGTCATGCAATCTTCAAAGGTAGAAAATAGTTAAAGCTTCAAAGTTGTAGATCTCTGAGGCTTATTTAATCTGCAACTTGAATCGGCTCAATCGGATATTGGATAAGAAAGTTATGGCCAAAATACCAAACTTGCGCAAAACTGGAATTCCAAAACTGCACTTCATTAAAACGTCCTTTCAAGTTTCCAATCTCCAGAATTAATATGTCAAGTCCAATATTTACCCTTATTTGACCCATATTTCATCCTAAATGATTTTATTGAGTCCCAATATTATTTAATCTGTAAAATAAATTAAAACATATCAAAACGTTCATCAAACCCGAGAAACTAAACAAAATATTAAGTAAAAGGGGCGGTAAATATTGATATATTTTCCACTCATCACACCCCCAAACCTAACATTTTGCTAGTCCTCGAGCAAAACAACAAAATAAAATACAAGAAATAATTAAAATTAAACTAAGCCACTTTCGTAGGGATTACGGTTACATTTAGCGTATGCAACAAGCCTTTAAACCCCTAGGTGTCCCTAGTGGACGAATTGTAGTCTCGTGAGGGTTTATAGCGACGATACCCACAAACGTCTTGTAAAAGTAAAAAGATAGTAAAACTAATGCACACAAAAGCAAAAAGACAAGAGAAAAGAGAATAAAAAAGTTAGTGACTAAACAGATGGAACTTCTTATCTAAGTCAATAATTGTTTTGTTTCTTTCTAAATTACCGAATAAGTAAATTCTCCAATTATTTTTACCATTCTCCATATACACAGCCAACAAAATATTAATCAACTCATTTTGCCCACAATAGTCACAAGTGCAGTTGAAAAGAGAGTAATATTTTTGTCCTAAAGTTATATCAGAATTCACACATTTTTTTAAGCAATGGAATAATTTTTTTTTTTGATTTTTCTAATTTTTTTTCTTGATTTTTGATTGATTTTTTTTTTATTTATATAAAATATCTTCCGTCTATGTAGTGAGTGTTGGGTCGGTGGCTCCCAAACCAGTTGGCTTTAGGGCACCAGATGTTAAGACACCCCTACGGACTTAATTACTCAAACTTCAGATATATATATTTTTGCAGCATCTTTGATCCATGTAGCGAGCTTTAGGCCAGTGACTCCCAAACCAGTTGGTTTTAGGGCACTAGGTGTTAAAACACCCTTACAGACTTAATAAATCAGATCTTAGTCTTTTTTTTTTTACTCCATCACTTTTTGAGATGCTTCCTCCAATTAAATTAGAGCACTGAATATTACAAACTTTTCAATTATAGCTAATGTCTGTATGTTACCATGCATGTTGATAATACCTGTCAACTGAGCATATGAAGATCCATTTTAGTCAATTTTATGGAGGATTTACAAATTAAATAATTTAAAAGGAAATTAACTTGTTCCGAAATAGGTTTGAGATACGTCTCAGGAGTGGAAATTCCTTACACAGCTATCTCTTACCAATTTCACATTTTTAGTCAAAATAAAAACAAAAACGCAAAATATTTTTGTAATTTTTTGAAAATTTTTCATTTTTTTTGTATTTTTCGAAAAATTTTGGACTAAAAATAAAAACAACACAGAACTAAAATAAGATGCTGATCAACTAATTCCCTCCCCCAAACCTAAATGAGACATTGTCCCCAATGTCTTAAATAGTAGAAGAATAGTTTAGAAGATAGTACCTGGTTAACTGAAATGCTACACGAAAAGTTAAAGGTTAAGATCCAGATTAATCCGACTGTAGGCACTGCATTTTTGCATATAAATCCCGATGATGAGTCTCATTTGGAGGCACTACCTTTTAAGTCGCGGAAGCCGCGGGAAATGGACGTCGGAAGGGAAAAGATGGAAATCAGTACTTTGTCGAATTTGACTCGCTTGTTTAGCTTCGGGCTCGCTGGTGGACCTCCATTTTAAAGCACCTTTAGCCTAAAAAACCCGCAAACACCTAACCTCGACCTAAAACCCCACATCCAAGCCCATCTCACCCAAGCCCAATCCAAAATAATTAAAACCTTTAAATACATGTCACAAATTAAATTCCAATTTAAATTAAATTAAAAAAATTAAATATATTGTATTCCTAATCTAAACCAATCAAATATTCAACCTTACTAATTCACCAAAATTTGTCCCCCAATCAAATATATATTTTCCTTTTGTGACACTAATTAGATATTACAAATCTCTATCCATGCAAACCCTAATTGACAACTATAAAACACACACTAAATCAACCCTAAGGGCTCTCAGACATTCAAGACTTCAACAAAAAAAAAAAAAAACAAAAGCAAAACCCTTTCCCCTCTCTTGAATCCCCACGGCAACAAACACAAAAACCACAAACCCTAAAAGCTTCCCACCTCTCTCTCGTAGACCACAACCAGTCCACACAAACCTTGCACACAAAGACCCAAGCCACACGAACCAAGCAAGCCCCTAACCTCCGCAAACTGCCCAGTAATTACCGAGAAGAACACTCCCTAAACCGCACCATGATAAGCCCTTAAACTGCCCTCACCTACGCATCAAATAACCCCTGAAACCAACAACCATCCACGCTCAACATACCTCACTTAAAGAACCCACACACACTCCACACGTCAAACACGGACTCACTAGGCGCACATAACAACAAACCCCACTTCCACACACATAAACCCTAGCAAGCACTCGCTCTCTCTCATCTTTAACAACCCTCACACACACTGGACATTAGGGATGCACACGTGAAACCCCTAAAACATCACAGTTCACCAGTCTCCTCTCATCACGTAACTAAGCTACTCCTTCACACAGCCCTTCACGCCAAAAATCAACTCCTTGACTAGCCTTTCACGTCCCCAACAGCACCCCTTTCATAACATCCACGCAGCAAGCCATTCACTGCCTCCACTCAGCCTTCAACTTAGCCAGTAAACTACTTCACAAATCACCGAAACTACCCCATGCACTGCACTATTTCACTGCCCAAAACTGTACCGGAAATACACCCCAAAAACAGTCCCATAATCTCTGAAAACAGTCCCCAAACCAAGCCAGCAAACAGCAGCCCGATACCCATTAAAACCGCACAAAACAGTCCCTAAATGCACCTGAAAAAGTGACCAGAAAACCGTGAGGAAATAGCAGCAAAACAGGGTGAAAATAGTGAGCAAAACAGCGAAACAGTGAGGTAAAACGCAAACCAGTGAACCAGAAAAGTTGCGGAGTGATAGCCCTTCCGACGGCCGTGAAACGCGAGTCCGAAAGTCGAAATAAAAGGTTAGACCTGAGGGTATTTTCCACATTCGTTTTCTGTTTTATTTTCATTATTTATTGAGTATTGTTAGCATGATTGTTATGTTAAAATGCATGTTGTGGCCCTTGAGTGGATAAATATGCATGGATTACGAAATATTGTATGTTGTGGCTTTGGAATAAAATGAAAGATGTGTCAACTCTCGCGGTATATCGGATGGAAACCCGGACATAAATTTCATAGCCGATTCCGAATGGACGGTAGTATGATCTGTACTCGGGATACAACTCCACGTATTGCTTGAGTAAATGACACTTTCTTTTGTTTTATATTGCTTTGATTTATTTATTTTTCGTCATTTGAATTCCGCATGTTACTTGTTTATTCATGATGCAATCGAGCGCATGGGCTTAGTAAGTCGGATTAAAGGTCCCCTATTTGGAGGGGTTTACCACGATGCTTTGCCGCGCCGGTTGATGTGTGTTCGGTTGAATGTAAGATATGTTCAATCGGGCATACTAAGTTTGATGTTATTGTCTTTATTCTTTGTATGTATGATGCAATCGAGCGCATGGGCTTAGTAAGTCGGATTAAAGGTCTCCTATTTGGAGGGGTTAAAACCCTTTACCACGATGCTTTGCCGCGCCGGTTGATGTGTGTTCGGTTGGATGTAAGTTATGTCCAATCGGGCATAATAAGTTTGATATTATTGTCTTTATTCTTTGTATGCATGATGCGATCGAGTGCATGGGCTTAGTAAGTCGGATTAAAGGTCCCCTATTTGGAGGGGTTAAAATCCTTTACCACGATGCTTTGCCGCGCCGGTTGATGTATATTCGTTTGAATGTAAGATGTGTTCAATCGGGTATACGAAGTTTCATATAGTTATCATTGTCTTTGTACGCATTGTAATGAAAGGCGCATGGGCTTATTGTGTTGGATTAAAAGGTTCTGCATTTGGGGGAAGAAAAGCCTAAAAGGCTACCTTTACCACGATATTTGCCGTGTCTTTCATCTATTGATTGCATCATTTACCTTAGTCTTGGCTTAACGTAGTATAATTCATATATCCATGTTATGATAGCATTTGAGTATTATTTCTTGTAGTATATCGGATGGAAACCCATACATAAATTCTGTAGTTGATTCCGAATGGACGGTAATGCGGTCTGTACTTGGGATACAATTCCACGTACCACTTGGAAAAGTGCTCACATGTGTGTTTGTGTCCATATTAGTTATCTTCTTTTACACCACGTCATAGCATGCTTACTTTAATGCCTAATTGCATCCTTAAGTGTCTTTTTGCATTATGTACTTAGTTGACTCTTTTATTTGTGCATGGACATGTAATGGCTATTTGTTTATGATATGTCTATGAAATCACATGTTCACCATTATTTGATTCGCCTTTATGTGTGCTTGTGTGGTTAGTGTGTGCTTGTGTTTTCATGAATACAATATGCCAATGAAGTTGTATGTTCGTTGCTACTTTGATGTACTTTCAAGCATGCAATCTCAGATGTGAAATATATGCAAATTTAGGTGTAAGTTTTATTTTTGTGCATATGGATTTAGAAGCATGATACTCTTGGAAATAAGTGTTACTTAAGCTTGATTAAATTATTACACAAATCCTTTCATTACAAGTGACATAAGTAAGGGACCATTCCGAACCCAACGGTTTGAGGTCTTCCCTTGCGAGGGGTGAGTGCGGCCTTAAATCTCATTTTCCCGGTTCACACCGGGCGGCGACTCCATTATTCTCCGGTTTAGTCCCCCGTGGCTACTCCGTACTCCCGACCGGGCCGCGAACCCGGGACAGCATGCGTCGCCCAGTTCCTGTGTTCCACACCGACGCCTCTTACCACGATCGTCCTCGGACCAATTTATCTTTGAAAGGATATGGTTAATTTGTGGTTCATAGGCTAAGATTTCATCAATTAGATCCGAATCAGTTCTGGCAGTGAAGAGGAGTTCTTTTAAAGGTTTTGACACGAACCCATTTCTCCGGGCATCATCAAGAAACACACAAAGAAAATCATAAAATCCTTCATCGTTGTACAGTCCAAGCGGTTTCCGGTGTATGTTCAGGTTTGCCCAAGATAACACTGTAAAAATTTCCTCCAATGTACCCAAGCCACCTGGCAAAGCAATAAAAGCATCAGCACGGTTAATCATTTATACCAATCATTCAGACATACCTAGCACAATCAGTTCTTCTCCGTTTGATGGTTCAATAAGATTTGCCTCTGCCAAGGGTTTTGGGATGATTCCCAAAACGTGACTGCCTCCAACCTGTACGGCCTTTGAAACGATCCACATTAGTCCAAGATTGCCTCCGCCATATACTAAGTGCATATTCCTTGCAGCTAAGACTCGACCCAATTCATGTGCTGCTTCTACGTATTATGGCTTAACACCAACACTAGTACCGTAAAACACACAGATGTTTTCAACTCGTCTTCTTGAAGTGGCTTCCATGTTTTACTCTGGATGTCTTCAAAAGTGCAATGATGAGTTGAATTTATAACACCTGAAAAGGGTGAGTAAAATAATAGCACTTGTACCTGCCAAATGACAATTATTAGTTAGTAAAATAAATCGTGATAGTCAAAAAGGTCTGGATCATGTCGGAGAAAATAAAAGAAAACAACAAAACAAATTACAATTATTAGGAAAAGACAAGGAGATATAATGTGTACAAGAAACTTAGCGGCTTGATTGAAGTCTATGCGTCAGGGACAAGCTTCCCATCCAATTTTCTTATAAATTGGCAAACATGGTCTTTTTGAGTCAGATTCCCGAGACTTAACCGTTGTCTTTCTTTTTGGAATTGTGTATGTAACACACGAATTTCGTGATACACATATCCACTGGGATGAGTCTCAAGAGTTTTAGATATATCATCCAAAGACTCCTTACTCAAGCCATCCCTAATGAAATTAATCTTATCTTCACAGTTATCAAACACAATTCCTAAAGAACGACAACGAGTATCATAAAACATACGAGCACATTTATAACAAACACACATTCTTTTGGCTCTTCTCTTTTTAGCATAGGTGCTCCTTCCTAAACCAGGCATATGTGAAATAAAAGTGTTAGAAGACTCACCTGCCAATCGGACTCGTGCTTCAATAATCCAACGAATGTTAGTAGGAATACCTTTGATCATCAGTAGTCTCATCCTTTCCAAGCGAGCTTTGTAGACTTTCATCAGAGATTTTTGAGGGAGAGAAGGAATTTGCTTGTGAAGATTTGCTAGAACTTCTTTCATCCTGAAATAACTTAACCTGAAAAAACTAAACACACAATATTAAAGCACACCAGATCATAATATATACACAAATTGCATGGGTTGCCTCCCTGCAAACGCTAAGTTTAACATCGACAGCTAGACGTGACTTCTCGAACGTTAGGCTGGATCTGAAAGTGTGACACTTTCTTTTTATCGCTCAAATGATTCTCCCCAGTAGTTCTTGACACGCTTGTTTTTAACCTTGAATGTTTTGTTGGAGTCAGGATCATGTATCTCAATGGCTCTGTCTGGTAAAACCTTGGTGATCACAAATGGACCTGACCACCGTGATTTTGGCTTCCATGGGAAGAATTTCACCCTTGATTTGTTTAACAGTACCTTCTGCCCTGGTTCCAGTTGTATGCGCACTAACTTCTCATCATGTCTTTTTCTCGCCTTTTCTTTGTACAATTTGGCATCCTCAAAAGGCTGATTGTGAAATTCCTCCAATTCATTGAACTGGTGGAAATTTTTCTCTTCTGTTGCTTGTAGTGCAAGAATTGGCTTTTTCAGTGTAAAAGACGCTTTATCTTCAGGCTCCATATGCAATTGACATATTTTAAGTTTGTCAGTAGAACTTTGCATTGCATTGGAGTTCTTAATGGTACTGTGTATCACATCAAGTCTGAAACATTCCTCATTCTTTTCATCTTTTGGGAAATTCATGGCCTTGAAAACATTGAATGTTACTTGTTGGTCATGTACCCTCATGGTTAATTCTCTTTTTTGTACATCAATAATGGTTCGACTTGTAGCCAAGAACAGTCTCCCAAGGATGATTGGCACGTCTGCGTCTTCCTCCATATCAAGGATATTAAAATCTGCTGGGAAAATAAATTTGTCAACCTTGACCAGCACATCCTCAATTACGCCTCTTGGAAATACGAGCGTTCTATCAGCAAGTTGTAGAGAGACTGAAGTGGGAATTGTTTCTCCAATCTGCAGTTTCCTGAAAATAGAAAAAAGGCATCAAGTTAACACTTGCACCTAAATCACATAAAGCCTTACCAAAGTTATGCTCTCCTATGATGCAAGGAATGGTGAAACTGCCAAGATCTTTCAACTTTGGGGGAAGCTTCCTCTGAATGATGGCGCTGCATTCTTATGTCAATGCTACTGTCTCATAATCTCCCAATCTCCGTTTTCGTGAAAGAATGTCTTTCATGAATTTGACATAGCTGGGAATTTGTTCCAAGGCTTCTGCAAATGGAATGTTGATGTGCAGCTTTTTGAACACCTCCAGGAAACGAGCAAACTGCTTGTCCAGTTTGTTTTTCTGAAGAAACTGAGGAAAAGGTGGAGGTGGAGTGATCTGTTCTTTTTCCTCCATCTATTGCTTTGTTTCTTTTGGAATATCTTCAATTGTTACCTTGATTCCAACATCTTTGTTGATTTCAGTACCGCTTTTTAACATGATGGCATGACATTGTTCCTTTCCCATGTTCCTTGGATTTGGCTATGTGTTGCTAGGAAGAGTACCTGGCGGTCTGTAACTCAGAGCATTGGCCAGTTGTCCCATTTGATTTTCCAGTGCTTTAATAGAGGCTGAATGGATTTAATTCAATGCTACTTGATTTTGAACCATAGCTGCTAAAGCATCGTATTTTGCTTCTTGCTTCTTCAACTGGGCCAGCACTTCTATTATTCATGGTTCTTTTTCATGCTCATGGCCTTTGTTTTGATGTTGGAATCCGGGTGGTGGGTTGGTCATTTGCCCTGAATTGTTGCTCCATGAAAAATTGGGATGATTCCTCCACCCTGGGTTGTAGGTGTTGGAATATGGATTATTCCCCTGTCTGTTGAAATTGTTGACGTAGTTCACCATTTCTTTATGTTGAATTGGTTCTGGTGCTCCTCCATATGGTGAACTTGTGGATCCAGTGGTAAGAGTCTCCATGAATTTGCATATCTGATCCAGCTTGGCGTTGACTGCTGTATTGGCTCCACTTTCATAAATTCCTGCAATTATTTGGATCATGTTCCTTTCTGTTGGCCATAAGAAATTGTTGTTGGCCATTTCTTCGATAAGGTCCTAGGCTTGATCTTCTCCTTTTGCCATTAAAGCTCCTCCATCAGCAGCATCGATTGTGGTTCTCATCAGTCCAGAAAGTCCATTGTAGAAGGTATGGACTTGTAGCCACTTTGCGATCTCATGATGAGGACATTTCCGGAGTAAATATTTGAATCTTTCCCAAGCTTCGCAAATGGATTCTGAATCTTGTTGCATGAAGGATGTGATGTCATTCCTCAACTTTGCAGTTCTGGCTGGTGGAAAGTACTTTGCAAGGAATTTGGTGGCTAGAGTGTTCCAAGTTGTGTTGGAACCTGTTGGTAATGAATGTAGCCAAGCTTTAGCTCTGTCTTTCAGGGAATATGGAAAAACCCATAGTCTCATTGCTTCTTCAGCTGCTCAATTGTAATTGAAAGTACCGCAAACTTCCAGGAAGTTGCTGATGTGGGCATTAGGATCTTCAGTTGCATTTCCCCCAAACTGTACTGATTGCTGAATCATCTGGATGCATGTTTTGATGTCACCCGCATTTGCTGGTAAGGGAGGAAGTACAATACAAGAAATGAGTCAGTCAACCACCAGAATGGTTCTATCTCGAATGGGAATCGGTGGTGCAATGTTCAAAGGTTCAGGTTCCATGTTAATGATTGCTTCTTGGCCTTCTCGCCTTTCCCTTCTCAACTGTCTGATGGTTCTTTCAATTTCTGGGTCAAGCGGTCGGAGTTCAAAGCTTCTGGTTTGTCTCATGTAGTTTCTGAGAACCTGAAACACAATAAAACAAAAATAATAAGTAAAAAGAAATTAGATACACGTAACGTATCTAACCCCAAAACTAATAGTGAAAGATAAATAAGTCCCCGGCAACGGCGCCAAAAACTTGACCGGTACGTAATCACACGCGTATAACGCAAGCGCACGTATCGTTCAAGTAATATAAAAAATATCGATCCCACGAGGACTTAAAACCTTTTGTTATCAATTTATGAAGTTAAGTATTTACAAGTATCTAATGGATTGATTGTTTGATTGGGTGGTGACTTTAAAATTAAAACAAGTAAATAAAATTGCTTGAAAGTAGATTGAAGAAAATTCAAATTTATAAAACTATCCAGGGTTGTGAATCATTCCAATATCTTTTTAAAAGATGAAGTGGTTATTTCATGTTTGTGTACTATATCGGTTTACTAACCTGGAACACTAAATCATGCGAAAGCCTCTGTCGATGGTCAGACACAAATACCCAGTATAACCCAATTGAACCATATGTCTATGCCAACCAAATTACCTGGATTCATTAAGATTAAGTTCCAATAAAGGTTACCCCCGCCCGACAGGTATATGTCTATCCTGTAAGGAAATCTATTAAAGGGTTATCTATCCTCAAGGAAGATCGTGAGCTATTAAGTCTAAGGCTATAACCTAAAATTCATTTATCAAGTTTATTTTAGATTTACCAGATCAATCTTATTAATGGCCAGTTAACAAGACGCATTAAGCTTAAGACTTAATAAGTAAACCTTTAAATTACCCAAACTATAATTTAACCCTTTATAAATCAGTGATGTTGGATTTCATCACAACCCCAGATAACTGACTTAGTTACGACGCATATTTACGGGTAGTAAAAAAACTTAAATAAAATAAAAGCCAAAGTAAAATACTGAAAAGTAAATTACTGAAAAGTAAATGCTGAAAGTAAATTGTTGAAAGTAAATTGCTGAAAAAGTAAATGCTGAAAGTAAATTGCTGAAAAGTAACTGCTAAAAGTAAATTGCTGAAAAATAAATAAAGTAAAAGTACAATAAAAGAAAATGCTGAGGTAAAATGATCCACTTTTATTACTTCTATTTTAGATATCTCCCTTAATATAATATATTAACTTTGTATGATAATTACCAACCAGCAATATAGGCGGTATCCAGATTAAGTCAAATTAATAATTAATTACCAACCGACCAATCAGGCGGATCCAGTTTAATCAGGTTAAAACCAATTTAAATAATTACCAACCGACCAATATGGCGGTATCCTCGTTAAGTCAGGTTTTAACTAGTTTATATATTATAATTAAGGGAAATTAATCTAAATATTAGTAATAAAAGTTTTATCTTTTACCCCAGCAAAGGGGAGTTACCTCCTCATTACTGAAAAGTAAAAACTGAAAATTAAAGAAAGAAAAGTACTGTGCATAAAAGTAAATTGCGGAAAGTAAAAACTGAAAAGTAAAGAAAAGAAACGAAAGCGGAAATTAATTACTGAAAGCTGTAAATAAAGAAACAAGATACAATCTTCTTAGTATTCTTAAGGAATTCCTTAGAAGAAAGTATGAATTTACAAATGAAATGGCTTGGTATTTATAGGCAAAATTTTGCCTTCATCAAATGCTCCACCTAATCCATTATTAATTGCTCCACCAAATCCATTATTAATTGCTCACTAATTTCTATCATGTTTGGTGGTGATTTGATAATTTTTATTATTTATTTATAAATTTATTTTTTTGCTTTGAAAATGACTTTAATAATAACACACAACACACTTCTGGATGTTTCATCAATTTCGGTCATGAAATATTCAAAATTCGAAAATAGTTAAAGCTTCAAAGTTGTAGATATATGAGTCTGCTTTAATCTGAAACTTGAATCGGCACAATCGAATATCGGATGAGAAGGGTATGGCCAAAATACCAAACTTGCGCAAAATTGGAATTTCCAAAACTGCACTTCGTTAAAACGCCCTTTCAAGTTTCCAATCTCCAGAATTAATATGGCAAGTCCAATATTTGCCCTTATTTGACCCATATTTCATCCTAAATGATTTCATTGAGTCCCAATATTATTTTATCTGCAAAATAAACTAAAACATATCAAAACGTTCATCAAACCCGAGAAACTAAACAAAATATTAAGTAAAAGGGGCGGTAAATATTGATATATTTTCCGCTCATCAATAACTCATAACTATCATTACAAAAAAAAACATCATTATACGCAAAAATCGACTTTTACGGAAACTTACATAATCTATCGGATCGATCCAATACATTATGTTTTTCACTCGGATTCTACCAAATATACATATTCAATATACTCATACTTAAACAATTCAATTCATACTATTACGCTACTCTACGAAGCTACTGGATACATCCGAACATTTAACAGAAAACTTGAAATTAGCGAGTTTTTACCGGGAGGTCTTACCAAGATTTCAAGGGCATACACGGACTACAATGATCATACGAATGCGCTGGAATCGATGGGATTCCGATCCGAGCTACTGTTCACTCGTGGGTCATTATTCACTGAAGCTTCTCCTCTTGTTTCGTGTGCAATCGTGCACGGAATGGAAAATCTGTCACCACCAACTTGTAGTACTCTTCGAGAGCTTCGATTTGGCCGGTGACTCGGGCCATGAAATGAAGCGACGAGCCAAGATCCAGAAAACCCACCACGCACGTCTCTCTCTCATTTTCATCGTTCGCCGGCATCCTAGGGCTGTCGCCGTCACCACAAGATAGAGGGGTGGCCGACGCTCCCCTCTGGCCCGTTGCGTCGGCCAGTAGGCCGTCGGCATGACTAGGTCAACTATAACTTATTTTGGGGGGAACGAAGGGGGGGGTTGTGTAAGGAGATTTGGAGGATTATCACATTTTCGTAATTTCCAAAAACTTTGAGGTATATATAGAAAAGTTTCTGAAATTTACATTCTGACCACCACAAAATTACAATTAGGTAACTGTCATGACGCTTTCACCAAAATTCATATTTTGGAAACCCTTTTGATATAAATTTTGAAAAGTGTTCAACATAAAAGTTGTTTGTCTTGGAAAAATAAGTTTGATGGTTCAATAATAAACTCAATAGGAGTTCGTTTGCTATTTTTATACCCGAAACAAGAAACCTTTATGCGTATAACTATATAAACATGAATCGCGTAACCGGTTCTCGAAACCATGTGATTTCCAACGCGATGAAGCTTTACTTTAAAACGTTTCGACCTATTTTCCAACACATATACTCTTATTTTTGAATACCATCATGTTCCAAATCCTTAATTTTAATTCAGAAACCTTCTAGCACTGTTCCGAAAAACTCACGATATTACAGTATGAAACACTGAGAATGATTTAAGGCCGTATTACACCCATTGTAAGGTCCGACCTCAAACTTATTTGGATTTGAAATGGTCCCTTACTGATGCTAGTATAATATTTAGGTTCAAATGAGGTACCGCTATGTCTTATAATGCAGTGACATACAATAGTTTATATAGCATATAATTGCGCGATCAAGAATAAAAAAGATAATAAATAAAGACGCTAAAAAATCCAAACAAGTAAACATAAGTGTTCACAAATTGTTTGAGCAAAATAACTATCAAATGAGCTAGAACATATATCTCATCGGCCTGGCCTCCCGGCTAGGCCAGATATATTTATAGCAGGCCGTATATGTTTCATAATGTCAATATCCGGCCGGACATATTGGAAGTATGGCCGGATATTCTGCGTAAATCAGAAACATGGAAACATATACCAGCAATAACAAATACAATAATACCACATAATGTTAAATAATAAGTAAATACGAAAAAGTAAACCAACAAATGATAAATAGTAAAAAATATGAAAGCAATCAAGCAATAAGAACCATTAAGTAATAAACAGAGACTGTAAAATAGATAGTATGGGAACATGCTTAAGGAGCAATCATAATGTGACAGAATCAAAATGAGCAATAATGACAAAACAATAAATGTTCTCGTTTAGCTGGCTTCATAGAAGCCTGGCTGGACTTTCAATGGGAAATTCATGTCCGGCCAAACTTATAACAAGTCTAACTGGATATACAGTAAACTAGAAAGTCCTAAGCACATGCATAAGTAACAATACTAAACAAACGATGATAAAAAAAAACTAAGGTAAAAAAGAAACCGGTACATATCAGTATGGTTTCGGAAAAGCCTAGCCAGACATTTTGTGCACAATATACATCCGACCGGACTTATTGCACGTCTGGCCGGATATGCATCACAAAAATCAAAGACCCATGAAATCACAGAATGAGGCATGGGTAATAATGATGATATATAGAAACCAACCTTCCGTATAGTCATTTCTAGTGGTATCTTGAATTGTATCCCTAATACAGACTATATTACCATCCATTCGAAATTAGCTATGCAATTTATGTCAAGGTTTCCATCCTATATACCAAATAGGGACATACAACCAAATCTACATATCTCGGGAATATCCAGTCGGACATATAAGGTGTCTGGCCGGATATTACTTCACATATCAAAACAGCCAAACATGAGGCATGCATAAAATAACCACATGAATTGACTAACATGTATAAAATAATAATGAGGATCGTAACAAAAAAATAACTAAACATGCAATAAGCTAAAATATGCAGTAATATGGCTGGGTATTTGCACCGAATGGTCGTACATACTTTGTGAGTTTTCATGTTCGGCTAGACGTGAATGCGTAACTAGAAGTCAGGGTGCCCTCAGGTCGTACCTTTATTATAGCTTGGCTCAGGAAGCACATTTTTAATGTTGGATGGTTGCTAGTTTCTTGCCTAAAGGGGGAACTCCGGAGACTTGTCGTAAATTTTGGTTGGGTTAATTGGATATAGATTCATGATTTTTTAGTCAGTAGTAGGGGATTTCAAAATTATTTTCTCATGCGCTCAAGGGGCAAGCTCCTTATTTATAGTTTCAGGGGGGCTTGAGAATAGAAGATGAGGCAATATCTAATGTCTCATAACTGTCTAGAGTGATTACATGGAGTGAATGTCAATATATTGTGTTGGTGTTGGGATATATGCCCCAGAGCTTCATGTATTGTAAACGAAATTATATGTTACGAAATAAAATGATGCATTATTCATTTATCAAAGTATTTGTTTTATATCGCATATTATAAATTATCTTATTTACCCTTGATTACTCATGTGACTTCAGACTCAGTGTATGAGTATCATACACAAGAGGATTTAAGTCTGAAGTTAGTAATCTAAAATAGTCCATAGAGAACAAACAAAGAGGGTACTTTATTTGCGGTTTATCTATAGTTATGGTCTATTCTATAATTTTATGGTGACCTTGATTCGGGATCATTCATGTGGTGACATGAGAATGAAGACGCCTTATATGATGTGATCATATAGGACTGGACCTGGATTGAAATGAGTTTCTTATAATATTCGTTAAATAAAGAAATTCATTTCAATCTACTAGATGGTCATATATGGATTGATCTGAATCCTGAGTGTACTATGAACTCCTGCATGGCAAGCTATGTCCTTTGATTTACAAAGGTGAGGTTGGTGTAGCAATCCCGACCAATAGCTACGTACTTTGGGGACATTTTTGGTGTGTATTTGGGAACATTTTACATAGATATGAAGTTCACTCATTCTTTCAAGAAGTAGATGAGTATCTTCCTTAAGGGTTGATTCGGTACTTGAACGATTAAAGCGCTCAAGTCTTTCTATTACGAATAGAAAGATTAATATTCATGGTCGGTACTTAAGGGTTGATTCGGTTTTAAGATAATTTATATATTATAATAAAATCGGGGCTGAATCAAAGTCTGGAAACTCAAGAACAAAGAAAAACAAGTTTGAGTGTGTGCAATGCGCGATGCCTGTTCTATAATGCACGTGCGCACTATACGCTCACTGTGCGCTACAGTGTGTGCGCCCACTGTGAGCGCATTGTGCAAATTTCATTTTTTTTATTTCAACATTACCTTCAGCTCTCTTTCCAGATAGCTGAAGGAATTTGGGTATTTTACCTTAATTTCTTCCGATCTTCCCTAAACACTTCAAAAACACCCAAAATTAATTTTTAACATAAAAACCAACATCAACACATGTTATAGAACAAACATTAAAATCTTCAAAAAATCAAATATTTTTACAGAAACATAAATCTATTCTAAATACGCACTTGCGTAAATTTTGAATCCAAAACATAAACCAAATTAGAATCCCATAACGAAGTGACTCGTGAACAATTCTAGGTCACCCAAATGTGGTCAAGTGATTCTAGAATGGTAGCCATAGCTCTAAGCTTTCATCTAGAGTTCCAAACTCTAATTTTATGTCTATGTCCAACATAAATATTTTGACCCAATTACAAGCATATTGTGTTTATAATTCCAAAGCATCCTAATATAATTAATTAGCCTAATTTCAACATCAAGCTATGTTATTATGTATCTAATACATAATTCATCACTATATGTCTCACTAATGAAAACTCACTAATGAAAAACATAGCTTTTGGAGAAGATCAATCTTACCTAGCAAGGTCGATTCAAAGATCCAATCTACTTCTCCTTGTTGAAATGTCATGGAGAAAATCAAAAGTTAGCAAACTTGACTCCAAGATCCAATCTTAATTCCAATGCAAGCAAGCTTCACTCCAAAAACCAATCTTGATTTCTCCTAATTTGAAATGTTGTAGAGATCTAACAAAGTTTCTCTAAACATTTCTCTAACTTAGGATAATTTATCCAATTCTTGCTTGTATTTATTTTTCTCAAGCTTGATTAAAACCTTTGCTCAAGCTTGCTATTTATAGCAAAACTTAGGTAATTTTTAATTAATAAAAGTTCTAATCAACTTTTATGTGGGCTTAATCTAGTTTGTCCAAATATGTATAATTAGGTGTGACTAATCACCTTTGTCTACCATTTTGATTTAATCCAATTAAATCAAGACAAAGTTTAATTAATGGATTAGTTACATGTCTACCATTTTGATTTAATCCAATTAAATCAAGCCAAATACACCTATTATTACATATTTATAATTACCAAAATATCCTCAAATGGTAGAGATATTTATGAAATTATGACAAAGCCCTTGTATAAATTTTGGATTAATCCAATTAATTTAATTAGGTCAAAGTAAATAATAAATGTTATCCAATAATACTTAATTATCTTAGTTGATAATTATAATATCGAATATTATTTATTATAAAAAAATATGAGCTATCCAAGTGCTAAATGAGTATACTTCATATTGTGGGACTCTCTAAGTCCAGACACGTTCGCCATATAAGCCTAGCTAATATGTACGCAATTCGGCCACCTCTGAATTCGTTAAGAACACGAACGACCTTTCAAAACTATACAAGTTAAGGTCATCACATATTTTTAACAATCCTATTGTCATAGGCTATCCGAGTTGTGCTTAGGAAACATATAATACACCGTCAAGTTTCTGAGGCAGACATCTCTTGTCGACAGGTCCACGATTCTTTACAACTAATGCGATCCACCCTAGGAGATCTGCTTTGGCCAAAGTCTTTAAGAATCATGAATTACTCACATGGATACCTAAACCCATTTTGGTACACATACGGGCTGACAGATTCTATCTTGATACACACTTGATTAACGAGTGCATCGGTCTACACCAACGAACATCTAGAGGCCAGACCATGAAAGGTTTCTGACATATATGGCATCAAAGTGTGGAGGATCTCACACAAAATCAATGTTATCCTATAGTCAAAGGATTATTGATCGGTGGTAAATGCACGTTACGCAAGCGCACGTATCCCTCAAGTAGTATAAATGTATCGATCCCTCGAGGACTTAAAACCTATGCTATTAATTTATGAAACTAAATTTCTATAAGTATATAAGTGAAATTGATTGTTGGTTGGATGATGATTTAATCTAAAACAAACAGATAAATAAAATTAAGGTAGATTCAAAGATTAATTAATGATATGAAAATATCCAAGGTTGTAAATCCTTCCAATATTCTTCTAAGGATGAATTGATTAACTTATGCTTGTGTAATATACTAGTATATTAACCTGGAACACAAATGTATATATAAGCCTCTTCCGATGGTCAAATGCAAATATTCAAAGTTACTAAATTAACTATATTACTATGTTAACTAAGAAACCCGAATTCATTAAGTTTAAGTTCCAATTGTGGTTACACCCGCCCTGCAGGTATATTCCTATCCTGGAGGGAAATCCCTAATGTGAGATCATGTGTTATTGAGTCTACGGCTAAACCTAAAATCCATTTTCCAAGATCTTTTTAAGTTTACCTAATCAATCTTATTGGTGGCCAAGCAACAAGAAGCATTAAGAACTAGACTCAATAAATAAACCAAAATATCAGACAAGACATAAGATAAATTAACTTATAAAATCATTAATATTGGTTTTCATCACAACCCCAGATAATGTTATTAGTTACAACACATACCTAAGATTACTAAATTAATAAATAAACAAAACATCATAAAACAAGTTGACAACAAATAAGTTAAACTACAATAATGAAATGAAATGAAATGCTGGAGTTAGGGAATCCACTTTTAATATTTCAAATATATATTTCTACCTTATAAACCGAATTAATTATATTAAAACCGACCATAAAGGCAGTGATTCCATTTGTCCAAAATAAGTCTAACCGACCATATAGGTGGTAACAAAGTCATATAAAACCGACTATATAGGCGGTAACCAGGTCATCACATAAACCAATCATTTAGGCGGTAACTAAGTCTGTTACGTAAAACCGACCATATAGGCGGCAAATTTTTAATCCAGATTATAATTTATATTTTAAAAATAAGGGTGTTTAATCTAAATTATCATATTAAATGTTTCACCCTAAACTCTAGAAAAAAAAGGAGATGACCTACTCATGCTTCGAATAAAATACACAAAATTTTATTACTGAAATAAAAAGAAAATACAAGAAAGTTTAATTAAACACACAAGATACTCTCTTCTAGGTTTTTCAGAGAAAATCCCCAAAAGAAAGTAAAACTTTTTCTTGTAATTGAGGCTGGTATTTATAGGCAAAATTTTGCCTTCGGCGTCGCGATGCAGGATAGGTTGCGCGTCGCGACGCATTACTTCTTTACACGTGTCACGCGGAATTGATTGGGTGTCGCGACGCGTTGAGTGTTTAGAGTCGCGACACGTGTACAATTGATGATGTGTGTCACCAAATCCTCTTTTGGCGCATGATTGAGTTGGCGTCGCGACGCGCCAAGTCTTGTGCGTCGCGACGCGCCATGAAGTAAAATTCCAATTTTGCCCTTATTTGTTCCAAGATTCATCGTTTTAGTCCAGAGTTGATTCCATAAAGTCCCAATGCTATTTATATATGGAAGATAATAAAAAACACATCAAAATGTTCACAAGACTCGAGAAACTTATAAAATATTAAGTAAAAGGGGCGGTAAATATTGATATATTTTCCACTTATCACACCCCCAAACCTAACTTTTTGCTAGTCCTCGAGCAAGACAAAAAAAAAATCAAATAAACAACTTAAAACAAAATTAATCTAAGCCACTTTTATAGGGATCACGGTTGCATTTAGCGTATGCAATGATGAGCGGAAAATATATCACTATTTCCCACCCCTTTAACCAAATATTTTGTATTGTTTCTCGGGTTTTATGAATTTTTTTATGTATTTTGTGTTAGTTTGCAAATAAATAAAATTTTGGGACTGATTGAAATCAAATCAGGGCCAAAACAGCGAAAAACGGAACAAAATGGCAAAATTATCATTTGAACATCGTGACGCGCAAACCTTATCCGTCGCGACCGTTAACGTACACCAGACACGTGTCAACATCAGAGAAACTTGCTATCATACACACTACTAAAATACGCATGCCACTTGTCAACATCACAACAATCGCGCTAAAATATGCCGGACACGTGTCATCATCCCATGCTGCCGAAACTACACGTCATTGCTTACGCCAGAGTCACGACATGCACAGCTTCACACGTTGTGATACCGAGCCAATAATTCAGTCTTCCGATAGCTGCGTGCCATGTGTCATCATCTCAGCAAAGTGCGTGCCACATGTCATTAATCTACGGTGCGTCGTGACGCGCAAGGTTGCACGCGTCGCGACGCGTGGCACCAAGAATTACCTATAAATTCAGGCCGATTTCATTTCAAAATTTCATACATTCATGAAGTTCTTAATAAGGGATTAAGGATTGTATCTT
This sequence comes from Zanthoxylum bungeanum, assembly GCA_019454045.1. Lineage (NCBI taxonomy): Eukaryota > Viridiplantae > Streptophyta > Magnoliopsida > Sapindales > Rutaceae > Zanthoxylum > Zanthoxylum bungeanum. Next base: position 115,903 of record SKCR01038735.1, on the reverse strand, counting down.
TTTTATTTATTTTTAGTTATTTAATTTATGTATTTTTATTTTTAGAAGTCGTAGTAATACTTCCCTAAGGTTCTGAATAAGGATCTAAGGACATTATTTTAATATATTTAATTTTTGCACTTTCAATTATGCATTTTTATTTTTAATAGTAGTAGTTTATTTACTTTTTATTTCTTTTATGTTTAGTAGTTAATTTTCTACTGGGGGAAGAGTGAAGCTTTTATTATTATAATTTAGATAATCTCCCCTTAATTATAATATATAAATTATCTTAAAACCTGACTTAATTGGATACCACCTTTATGGTTGGTTGAACTTAATTAAATTGATTTTAACCTGACTAAATTGGATACCGCCTTTATGGTCGGTTGGAATTAATTGAAATCTGACTTAATTAGGATACCGCCTATATGGTCGGTTGATAATATCATGCTTATTATATATTATAATAAGAGAGATTTCTAAATTAGAAATATTAAAGATAGATTAATCTCACTTATATTATAATATAGAAATTGTAATTTAGTAATATAGATTAAAGTTGATACCGCTTTAATGGCTGGTTTTATTTATGTAACATAATGTGACACCGCTTATATAGTCGGTTTGACTTAATTGGGTAACACTGACAATATCTATATTATAATGAAGTGAGATTTCTAAAGGTGGATCCCCTAACCCCAGTATTTTATTATTATTCTAGGGAAGTGATGAAACACAATATTCACTTGCTTAATAATTGATTTAATTATATTATGGGTAATGTTTTAGTTTGTTTATTGAATCTTAAGCTTAATGCTTATTGTTGCCTGATCACCAATGAGATTGATGTGGTAAACTTAAAATGAAATTGGAAAAGGGTTTTTAAGTTTCTGCCTTAGATTCAATAGCCCACGTTCTCCCTTAAGGATAGATAAACCTTAATAGATTTCCTTACAGGATAGGAATATACATAATTGGAACTTGAACTTAATGAATTTAGGTAACTTGGTTAACATAAACATATGATTAATTGGGTTATTTGGTATTTGCAACTGACCATCGGAAGAGGCTTTTGCATAAATTCGTGTTCCAGGTTAGAAAACTGATTTATTACACATATATAAGAGAAGCAATTCATCATTAGAATAATATTGTGTGGAATCACAACCTTAGATATTTGTGTCTTTTATTTATTTTCCTTAGTATTTTCTTTTGTATTTTTATTTATTTAGTTATTCAGCAAATCCACATTCAACCAACGAATCAAGAAATCATTCTCTTATCCCTTTAATTAGATACCTGTAAACATTTAACATCAACAATTAATAACAACAATAGAAATTAAGTCCTCGTGTGATCGATATTTTTATACTACTTGAGCGATACATGCACTTACGTTACGTGTGTGATTTCACCCGATCAAGTTTCTGGCGCCGTTGTTGGGGGCTTATTTTTCTTGAGTTATTAATTTTGAAGCTATCTATTTTACTTGTATCTAATTTTCTTTATTTTTATTTGTAATTTTTATTAATTTCTTTTATTTTCAGGTGGTTGAAAATGGAACATTACTGGGTTATGGAAGAATTACGAGCTTTACAAGGTAAAGATACACCCCAAATCAGGGAGCAACAGTCCGATTTTCTGAGGCCTGTTGTCCAGCCCAACAACTATCACTAGATGTCAGAACCAATCAATACAACATTTTCTCAACAGAACACAATTGGTAGATTTGAAATATGTGATGGTAACCACCCGAGCAATCAATGCATATATCTTTACAATTCAGGGTGGCAAAACTATCAAAGACCTTCATATAATGAACCAGCATATTTAACTGAACCACCTTTTCCATCTTGTCCACCATCACCCTACGATCTTCAAGGACCAGAACCATCAGTGGGAAAACAGTTGATAAACAGGCTCGAGAAACGGGAAGCTGAACATGATGCAAAATTTCTGGATCACATAAAAACCTTACAGATGCTGACAAATGAATTGAGACAAATAATCAACAACCAGAACTACATACCTCACGGAATAAATTCAAATAACACTGACAAAGCCTTCGAGTACCAAACATTTCATGATGACACCTTAACAGAGAAAGAGGCTGAGCAGTATCAAGGGCCAGAGGAATCAGTTCAGAAGCCCGAACCAGCAGAATCTCAATTTATTTTTATTATTCATCATACTCTGATGAGGATCAAGAAGCAGAGCTGTTTGAACCAACTTCACTAACAAGTGAGGATAAAACTCTGCATCCTCAAAATGAAGATCTTGAAGCATGCATTGCACTGATGTTCGAAGAAGAGCTACCCGAGCCATTCATATCAATTACAGAGGACAAAAGCCTATAATTGGACACATTTTTACATCCTCAGGTTGACATATCTGGAGCATGCATTTCATAGATGATAGATGAAGAGCTGAACAAAGAAATCCTAAAATATATATGTGAAGAAAAAGTGGAGAAAGATGCAGAACAGATGGAGGAGCAAATGTCTGGCCATATTGAAGATCTCATACATTCAGGAGAAACATCACTATTTTAGGGAGTACAAATCAAAGATACCGCCCAAAAGCTTGACAGAATGGAACTTCCATTCAAAGTCAAGCACCATACGAGACCTCCTGATTTTCTTTCTTTCTTTTCAGGAACCACTGGAGCGACAAAGTTTAAAAAGGTGGCACAAGCACTGACAAAATTATTTTTACCACTTTATCGTTGAAGAGACCCTTCAAAAGCAACGCTCATGGGATTGTCTCTAATCGGACATCCAAAACCACGATGAAGCCTCATTGACAAATGGACTTCAGTAACGTCTGGCTGAAGACGAAAAATTTATCGCTAGCAGGGAGGCAACCCATGTAATTTTTATTATTGTAATTTATGTTTTATTTGGTGTATACATGTTGTAGAGTTCTTAATTTTTGTGTGATATTTTCAGGGAAAAACACAAACGGAGCATTTTTGGCAGAGAAAGATATGAGGAATGGTGTTTGGCAATCACAATGATAAGATTGAATTCATTAATGATGGCTGAGTAAGGAATGGATTCTTGTGACACAATTTAGTTGTATTAAATAATTGCTTTCATTTGCTTTTTGGTTGTGATTTCCTTAATTTTCGCCGACATTATCCAGACTTTTTGACTTTCATGATAAATTTTACTGTTTAGCTAATAATTATCATTTGGCAGGTACTAGTGCTATTATTACTCATCCTTTTCAGGTTCTATAAATTCAGCTCGTCATTGCACTCTTGAAGACATCCAGATTTGGAAAAAAAAATACATAAAAAAATGGAAGCAACTTCAAGAAGACGAGTTGTAAACATCTGTGTGTTTTGCGGTACTAGTGTTGGTTCTAAACCAGAATTCGTTGCGGCATCACAGGAATTGGGTAGAGTCATAGTTGAAAAGAATATGCACTTAGTATATGGCGGTGGCAATCTTGGACTAATGGGGTACGTTTCAAGGGCCGTACAGGAATGAGGTAGTCAAGTTCTGGAAATCATCCCAAAACCTTTGGCAGAAGCGAATCTGATAGGACCATCTAACAGAGAGGATCTTATCGTGCCAGGTATGTCTGAACGACTGGTTGAAATGATTAACTGTGCTGATGCTTTTATTGCTTTGCCAAGTGGCTTGGGCATGATGGAGGAAATTTTTACAGTGCTATCTTGGGCGAACTTAAACATACACTAGAAACCAATTGGGCTGTTTAACGTTGAAGAATTTTATGAATTTCTTTGTGTGTTTCTTGATGATGCCCGGAGAAATGGGTTCGTGTCAAAACTTGTAAAAGAAATCCTCTTCACTGCCAGAACTTCCCAAGATTTAATTGACCAACTTTTAGCCTTTGAACCACAAATTGACCCTATCCTTTCCAAGATAAACTGGTCAGATAATGATCGTGGATAAATCTGGATCTTAACCTTTAATTTCTTTTTTTAGATGTAGAATTTCAGCTAACCATGTATTGTCTTCTAAACTCTTCTTATACTTTTTAGACATTGGGGAAAATGTCTTAATTAGGTTTGGCGGAGGGAAATAGTTGATTAGTATCTTGTTTTTATTTTTTTCGTTGTGTTGTTTTTGCTTAGTTTTTAGTAAAAATTTTCAAAAAAAAAAAAATTTCAAAAAAATTTTAAATTTTTTAAGAACTGGTACTCTTAAGTACTGCAGTCATCGGGATAATATGACTAGGTCATGATTATCCGATTATATAGACTAATTGCCTATGATCCGATATATGCTTCTTACGAGGCAGACACAATTCCAGCCCCAGGCCTAGCATGTGACATCCGATACTGGATCCTAATACGCAATACACGGTATACTACGTCTGATAAAGATTATATATTCCTCATTGAATATTTCTGGAGAATTGGGTAGGCACGGTGCTTTGCTAGAAGCCAACCATGTGTTGTAAATCGGTAAGAATGTGGTACCAGGTACGGATTTGTTCGGATAGTCCGATGACCGTATTTACTGCCAACATATCCAGGGTTCTCTTGGGTCGCTTCTCGAAGATTCACCGATGACATTTGACTCGAACAGAATTAATCTGGGATTAATTATGGGAGAGAAAATTAATCTGAGATTAATTACGGCAATAATTAATCTGAGATTAATTAATAGAGAGAGAATTAATCTGGGATTAATTGCGTCATGAATTAATCTGGGATTAATTCGTGAAGAAGAGAGAACGTGATTAATTTGGAATTAATCGATAAAATAAATTTAATAGTTAAATTTGATTTTCCTATTTAATTTATTTAATTGGGCTAAAATAATATATTGGATATATTAATTGAAATTAGATTTCAATACGGAATTAAAATTAGATTTTAATTCAAGCGAACGAATTAATTTGGAATTAATTCGCAATCGACTTTCGTAATAATTTTGCTAGGCATTATTATTTAATTAAATTTGATTTAATTACGTCGCGACATAAAATTCGTTTAATCAGATTAAACGAACCCAGGCCCAAAGTGTGTTGGAGAAGCCAACTTAAATTTGGAATTTAATTATGGTGGGACCCACAACTTACATCAAATGTCTAAAGCTTGATGTGAGTAGTTGGTTGCATTTAATGAATTCTTTTTCATTTACACCAACCTAGTTTTTTGGAAATTGAAAACAACTATTCCTCTCTCTTCTACCTCACAAAACCGTGACCCCTCTCCATTGTTCTTGAATTTTTGTGGCAAAATTTCAACAAGCTAGCACTTAAAGGAGTCAAGTAAAGGTGATAGGGAAACTCACCCTCGAGTTTAGAACTCAACGACGAAGCTTGGAGCTCCTACATCCTTCGATTTTTTTTGAAATTCAAAGCCGATCAATGTGAGTATTCCGCAACTCCCTTTGATTTATTCACACACAAATCAAACCTTAGAGATCCTTGCCATGTCTAGGACACTAACACCAAGACAATGCCTTTCTGCACTATGAAGTGGCATTTCTCCCAGTTTAGTACCAGATTGGTATCTTCATATTTTTACAATATTTTTCCCAGATTTTTCAAGAAGTGGTCGAACGAGTCTCCAAATACTGAAAAGTTATCCATGAAGACTTCCATGCTTTGTTCTATCATGTCTGAAAAGATGGCCATTATGCATCATTGAAATATGGCAGGAGCATTACAGAGCCCAAATGGCATCTTACGGAATGCAAATGTACCATACATGTATGTGAAGATGGTTTTCTCCTGATCTTCTGAGGTGATGGCAATCTAATTATACCCTGAATATCCGTCCAGAAAATAGTAGTAATCATGTCCCGCCAGTCTATCTAACATCTGGTCAATGAATGGTAGTAGGAAATGATCATTTCGTGTGGCTTTGTTCAGTTTCCTGTAGTCCATACACACTCTCCATCCAGTCACAGTTCTTGTCGAAATCAGCTCATTCTTTTCATTGGTGACTACAGTCATTCCTCTTTTCTTGGGTACACATTGCATAGGACTTACCCAAGAGTTGTCAGAGATGGGGTAGATGATGCATGCATCCAACCATTTGATGATTTTTTTCTTCACTACTTCCTTCATGATTGGATTCAGCCTTTGTTGATACTCCACTATGTCTTTGTACTCATCGTTCATCAAGATTTTATGCATGCAAAAGAATATACTGATGCCTCATATGTCTGCTATAGTCCAACCAATAGCTCTCTTGTGCTCGTGTAGCACTCTCAGCAACTTATCTTCCTGCACCCAAGTTAGTGACGATGCAATAATAATAGGTAAAACAGAAGAGTCCTCCAAATATGCATATCTGAGGTGGCTTGGAAGTGGCTTTAATTCCAACTGCGGTGGTTCTTCTATCGAGGGCTTGACACGTTCTTTTGTTAGTAGTTCTAAGCTTTCTACCTGCGGTGTCGATCTGACGTGAACGACTCCATCAAGATAGTTTATGCATTCTAGAATCTCCTCATCTGATTCTTTATCAAACATGTTGGTGATTCATGCTTCAAGTTTGTCAGGGAAGGATTGCATTGCATCTATGTTCTGGAGGACACTATCCATTATATCAAGTCTAAAGCATTACTCCTCTCCTTCGTCATTTGGAAATTCCATGGCCTTGAACACATTAAACTTTACTTCTTGGTCTTGCACCCTCATGGTTAGCTCTCCTTTTTGTACATCTATGACAGTGACCTGTTGCTAAGAATGGTCTCCCAATGATGATGGGTACCTCTTTGTCTTCCTCCATGTCCAACACAATAAAGTCTGCTAGGAAAATGAATCTGTCTACCTTGACAAGTACATCTTCCACAACTCCTCTTGAATATGTGAGTGATATGTCAGCAAGTTACAGGGTGACTGAGGTGGGTTTTACTTCTCCAAGCTGCAGTTTCCTGTAAATAGATAAATGCATCAAGTTAATACTATCACCCAAATCACATAAAGCCTTACCAAAGTAGTGGTTCCCTATGGTGCAAGGGTTGGTGAAATTGCCAAGATCCTTCAATTTTGGAGGGTTCTTTGAAAGATGGCGCTGCATTCTTCTGAAAGTGCTACAGTTTTGAAATTACCCAATTTTCGCTTTCTTCAAAAAACATTTTTCATGAATTTGACATAACTGGGCATTTGTTTTAATGCTTCTGCAAATAGAATATTGATGTGTAACTTTTTGAAAATCTCCAGAAATCGAGCAAATTGCTTGTCCAGTTTGTGTTTCTAGAGATGCTGCGGAAAATATGGTGGTAGAAGTAAACTTTCTCGATCATTTTCTCTTGACTCATTTCCTCTGTTTTTGGATCTACTTCATTGCTCTCTTTTGGAACTTCCTCATTAGATGCTTTGACTCCAACATCTTTATTAATTTTAGTGCTGCTCTTCAAGGTGGTAGCTTTGTATTGCTAATTCCCTCTGCTCATTGGATTTGGTTCTGTGTTGCTAGGATGGTTACCTTGTGGTATGTAACTCTAAGCATTGGCCACTTACCCCATTTGATTGCTGTTTTTTTTTGAAATGATGTTGCTTATGCTTGAAACATAGCATCATATATGTCTTCTTGCTTTTTGATCACGGCAAGCAAATCTTCTATTCCTGGTTTCTTTTCATACCCCTGGCCTTTATTCTGCTGTTGGAATCCAGGTGGTGGATTGTTCTTTTCATGTGATATCTGCCTAGAAGTGTTGCTCCATGCAAATTTAGGGTGATTCCTCCATCCTGGGTTGTAGGTATTTGAGTAAGGATTGTTTCCTTGTCTGTTGAAGTTGTTGACGTAGTTTACCGACTCATCATGTGGGTTGTGAGATTCTGCCACTAGTCCTCATCCATATGGTGCACTTGTAGATCCATTAACTTGCATGCTAAGTGTTTCCAAGCATCTATAGATTTGATCTAATTTCGCATTTACAGCTGAGTTGGCCCCTGCTTCGTGGATTCCTACTACTCGATGAACCATATTCCTATTCGTTGGCCACAATGAGTTGTTATTGGCCATTTCTTCTATTAAGTCCCAAGCTTGATCTTCTCATTTTTCCATTAATTCTCCTCCAGCAGCAACATCTATTGTGGTCTTCATCAATCCAGAAAGCCCATTGTAGAAGGTTTGGACTTGCAGCCACTTTGAAATATCATGGTGAGGATATTTTCAGAGTAATTCTTTATATCTTTTCCATGCTTCACAGAGGGATTCTGAGTTGTGCTGCACAAAGGATGTGATGTCATTTCTCAACTTTGCTGTTCTGGCTGGGGGAAAGTATTTTACAAGAAACTTAGTGGCAAGATTGTTCCAAGTGGTTATGGAACCTGCTGGTAGTGAATGGAGCCAAGCCTAAGGTCTGTCTTTCAATGAGTATGGGAATACACGCAAGCGCATTGCTTCCTCTACCCATCAGTTGTTGTTGAATGTGCCACAAACTTCCAAGAAGTTGCTGATGTGGGCATTGGGGTCTTCAATTGCACTTCCCCCAAACTGGACTGATTGTTGTATCATTTGAATGCGTTTTTTGATGTCACAAGCATTTGCAGGTAGGGGTGGAAGTATAATGAATGAAATGAAGCCATCAACCACCAGAATTGTTCTATCTCAAATGGGAATTGGTGTACTACTTCCAAAGGTTCAGGTTCTTGACTGTTCAGATTGAGCAGTGCTTGTTGGTCTTCTCGCATTTCCCTTCTTAATTGTCTGATAGTTCTTACAATTTATGGGTCAAGCGGATGGAATTCAAAGCTTCTGCTTCTTCTCATGTAGTGTCTGAGAACCTGAAATACAAGAAACAATAAAAACAAATAAGTAAAATTTTTAGACACAAGCAAAATAATTAGCTTCAAAATTAATAATAGAAGATAAATAAATCCCCGGTAACGGCACCAAAAACTTGATCGGCGGTAAATACGCGTTACGCAAGCGCACATATCACTCAAGTAGCATAAATATATCGATCCCTCGAGAACTTAAAACATATGCTATTAATTTATGAAACTAAATTTCTACAAGTATCTAAGTGAAATTGATTGTTGGTTGGATGATGATTTAATCTAAAACAAACAGATAAATAAAACTAAGGTATATTCAAAGATTAATTAATGATATGAAAATATCCAGGGTTGTGAATCCTTCCAATATTCTTCTAAGGATGAATTGATTACCTTATGCTTTTGTAATATACTAGTTTATTAACCTGGAACACAAATGTATACATAAGCCTCTTCCGATGGTCAAATGCAAATATTCAAAGTTACTCAAAAAACTATATTCCTATGTAAACTAAGAAACCTGAATTCATTAAGTTTAAGTTCCAATTGTGGTTACACCCGCCCTATATGTATATTCATATCCTGGAGAGAAATCCTTGAAGTGAGATCGTATGTTATTGAGTCTATGGCTAAACCAAAAATCCCTTTTCCAAGTTCATTTTAAGTTTACCTAATCAATCTTATTGGTGGCCAAGCACCAAGAAGCATTAAGAAGTAGTCTAAATAAATAAACCAAAACATCACACAAGACATAAGATAAATCGACTTATAAAATCATTAATATTGGTTTTCATCACAACCCCAGATAATGTTATTAGTTACAACACATACCTAAGATTACTAAATTAATAAATAAACAAAACATCATAAAACAAGTTGACAACAAACAAGTTTAATTACAACAATGAAATGAAATGCTGGAGTTAGGAGATCCAATTTTAATTTTTCAAATATAGATTTCTCATTTATAAACTGAATTAATTATATTAAAACCGACCATAAAGGTATTGATTCCATTTGTCCAAAATAAGTCCAACCGACCATATAAGTGGTAACAAAGTCATATAAAACCAACCATTTAGGCGGTAACCAGGTCATCACATAAACCGACCATATAGGCGGTAACTAAGTATGTTATATAAAACCAACCGTATAGGCGGTAAATAATCCAGATTATTATATTTTATAAAATAATGGAGTTTAATCTAAATTATCATATTAAAAGTTTCACCCTAAACTCCAGCAAAAAAAGAGATTACCTACTCATTCTTTAAATAAAAACATACAAAATTTTATTACTGAAATAAAAAGAAAATACAAGAACGTTTAATTAAACACAAAAGATACTCTCTTCTAGGTTTTTCAGAGAAAATCCTCAAAAGAAAGCATGAGTATTTCTTCTAATTGAGGTTGATATATATAGGCAAATTTTTTATTTTGGCGTCGCGACGCAGGATAGGTTGCTCGTCGCGACGCGCTGCTTCTTTACACGTGTCACGCGGAATCGATTGGGCGTCACGACACATTGAGTGTTTGGAGTTGCGATGCATGCACAGTTGATGACGCATGTCGGCAGATCCTCTTTCGGCGTATGATTGAGTTGGTGTCGCGATGTGCCAAGTCTTGTGCGTCGCGACGCGCCATGAAGTAAAATTCCCATTTTTCCCTTATTTGTTCCTGAATACATTATTTTAGTCCTGAGTTGATTCCATAAAGTCCCAATGTTATTTATATCTGTAAAATAACTAAAAACAAATCAAAATGCTAACAAGACTCGAGAAACTTATAAAATATTAAGTAAAATGGGCGGTAAATATTGATATATTTTCCGCTTATCAATTACATATGCTACTCGACTCGATGAGATTCCTATTGATGGTGGTGTGTACTTCAAACTATTAAGAATCACTTGTGAGTCATTCAGTATTCGCTTCAACGAATTCCCACATGTCTATACGAGTTTCCAAAGCTCATGGTACATCAGGTTAAACCATTGGAACTCCAATTCCAATATACGACATGTGTTAGTCTTCTTGGTTATAAGAATTCGACCGTATTCCAAAACCAATGACTAGGAATATTTACTTTAAGAATAGTTTATAATTGTAATACTATCTCAATATCAGACCACCTAATGTCCAGTATTACTACAATATTATTCTAACATCGATGTCATTCTTAGCATATTTATACATCTATCTAATATGCATAATGACATTACCATTAATAAGGTTTGAAATGAAAATGTAGTTATTTTATTAATAAATAATCAAATGTTTAATATATTATTCGGATTGGCCCTCTAAGCACCAACTCTAACACATTTGGTCCCCGTGCTAGCTCGATATACTGTAGTAGATTAAATATAATTGGATAATTCAATTATATATTCACACATATATATATTATTAATATGATTAATAATATTTTTTTTGTCACACTTGAAACTATATATTAATTTTAATAAATGGTTTTTATAAAAAAATGATTATATGATAATTGTTTATTATAAATTATTTTATTAAATTATATGGTATAATTTAATAAAAGATTTGGTTTAATAATTATTCCAAAAATGTGTTTTGGAGACACTTTGGTTGGAATGGAAGTTACACTTTTTAAATGGTTATAACATATTCTTGTTTAGTAATTCCCTTTTTGCCATGATGATGATATTAAGTAAAAGATTTGTATGTTATAAAAAAAAAGGGGATGGCCGAATTCTTTAAAGAAAAAAGGGTTAGGGTTTATTTTATTTTGTAAAATAAAACCCTAAGTATAAAAGATTAAGTTAGTTTTCCTTTTACCCTAACTAACTTGTGTGAAACCCTATCCACTCTAGTTCATCATTTTCTCTCAAGAGTTGAAAGAAAAGAAAAAGAACAAAACAAAATAAAACAATTTCTGGTGTGATAATTTTTTTTATCTCTAAAGTGTTTAGAGATTGTTTTGTGAGTCTAGCCCACTCTAGTCTCTGTTGGTTGCCAGACATAGCACGAAATACCAATCGGGATTGGAAAGCAAAATAAATCATCATCATATTTCTTTTCTTATTTACCCTACATGACAGTGAGCAGAAAAAACTTCTCACTGCCTCATGTTGTTTGGTGTTACGAGACTCATTTATTTTTGTTTATTGTCCCTTAAAATTAGGGAACATTAAGGGTGTTTCAAGAGTGTTGTTGGGCTGTTTTTGGTGGAAAAATCAGACCTGAAACATTGTTGTAGTTGATGAAAATAAGAGGCTGATTTGGACATGACCTTGGCGCATTTTTGGGTGAAAAATGGTTCAAATCCGAGCTGTTGTTCTGGGGCTGAAATAAACATCAGCCTTAGAGTTGGTCACATTTGGCCAAAAAAAGAGAGAGCATAAAATCTTTTCAAGTCCGATCTGGGTGCCAAGGCGTTTCCGCTGTGCTAGGAAATCGATTCCTACAATTGGCTTCAAGGGCGAGGTTGAAAAATATTCTTAAACCTTTTTTTTTTTTTTAAAGTTTATGTTTTTAATTATTTATATTTGATATAAATTATTTTATGAATGTTGAGATGAGTAGGCATACATTAATGATCATATGATGAATGTTTATTGTTGATTCATGTGATAAATCTTTTTACATTGATCGTAAAATTTTCCGACTCTTATTTTGTGTTGTTTTAGATTTTGGGAATGTAAGGCCATAATGACAATTTTACAAATATTGTATATTTTATTTTCCTATGTAAAATTTTCATTCTATGTAAATTAGAGGACCAATGCCACACCCCTCCACGGAGCAAGATAAGAAGACCAATGGATGCCTTGGTAGTGTTTATACTAATTAGATTAGTATAGGAAAAATAAGAGTCCGGTCAATGCAAATTGTTTTTTATGTTATATGAATGCTTATTTCGAAATGTTTTAATAACATGTAATATAGCTTAGGTTGACTACTATTCCATTTTTACATGTCATTGTTTTAGATGAATGGATATTCTAGTCATAAAAATTGATTTTATAAAATTTGAAAGAATTAAATTGGAATATGATATGCATGAAAATAAATTAATAAGATTAATTGGTTTAATAGTTTAAAATTGGAAATTCAAAAATTAAATATAAATGGGCTTTATAAGTGAATTGTATTTTCCTTTGATATATAAGATGGAAACCCGAACGTAAATTCCATACCTGATTCAGAATAGACGGTAGTGTGGTCTACACTCGGGACATAATTCCACGTACCATTAGATTTTATAACATGCTTATATTAATTAAATAGTTTCATTAAAATTTTGTCCGGTTGAATTTCTAAAATTTTAAACTTGTTAATGAACCAATATTTTAAGAGTTCAAATAAATAAGGTCACTAAACTTAACTTAATTAAATTAGTTTAATTGAGTAAATTAATTAGTTGAGATTAATGGATATTAGTGTATTAAAATTTTAAGAGTTAAAATTAGTAAGATCACTAATTATGCACTAGTGTAAAGGAAAGTTATGTTTTAGTCGCGCATAAATTTATAGACACTAGTGAATTAAAATATCAGATAGTTCAAATGGAAACCTTAAATTTAAAATAGTGAGTTAGAGAGAGATATATGACAATATATTTCATGATCTCCATTGTTAGTCCGAAAATGTGAGACTCAAAAGGCGCCTCGAGACGGCTTTGTTTTCGTCCCCCTACGGATGATGTCCATTTTGGGTCAATATCAAGTTTGGATTGCGAGAGGATAAGAACTCTAGATGTATCTAGTGAACTGACCTACCCTACAACGGTATTTCACTAGTTAAGTTCAAGGGTTCCAAAATAATGGTTACACTCACGAATGAATGATTAAATGTTAATTGAGATTCCTTGATCAAATCAAATGCTGGTTGGTTAATATAGGAATAAGAGTTATTCCCTATAATAATCAATTGAGATTCTCTAGATCTATCATGAAAATACTTGACCTACCCTACGACGACACTTATTTGTGGGATGATATATTGATGAGCGGAAAATATATCAATATTTACCGCCCTTTTTACCTAATATTTTGTTTAGTTTCTCTGGTTTGATGAACGTTTTGATATGTTTTGATGTATTTTGTAGATAAATAAAGTATCAGGACTTAATGGAATCAACTCGGGGCTAAAACGATAAATTCCGGAGAAAAAAATGACGAAAACGGAAATTTACTATACGCATCACGTAGTACAGTTTCAGAAATTCCAATCTTGCGCAATTGTCGTATTTTGGCCATTAATTTTTCATCTGCTATTCAATTGAGCTTATTCAAGTTACTATACGCGTCACGTAGTACAGTTTCAGAAATTCCAATCTTGCGCAATTGTCGTATTTTGGCCATTAATTTTTCATATGCTATTCAATTGAGCTGATTCAAGTTGCAGATTAAAGAAGACTCAAAGATTTAAAACTTTAAAATTTGAAACATTTTCGAATTCCGAATTTTTCAAGACCGAAAGTAATGAATAATTCAATGTGTTTTGTGTAATTACTAAAGTCATTATCAAAAAAATAAAAAAATGGAAAATGACAATTTACAATTGTCAAACTTCCACAAAACATGCTTGCATGTTTGGTGGAGAGTTTTTTGGAGTGTCTTGTGGCATGTTTGGTGGAGGATTTTGTGGAATGTTTGGTGGAGTGTTTGGTGGAGCAATTGGTGGAGAAATTAGTGGAAGCCTTTAGATTTTCCTATAAATACCAAGCCATTTCATTTGTAATTCTCATGTTTTTCTTAGGTTTTTGTAAGGAATTTAAGGATTTCATCTTGTTTTTATTTATTTTTAGTATTTAATTTATGCATTTTTATTTTCAGTAATAGTAGTAGTTTATTTTCTTTTATGTTTTATAGTTAATTTTCCGCTGGGGGAAGGGTGAAGCTTTTATTATTTTAGTTTAGATTAATCTCCCTTAATTATAATATGGAAAATTATAATTTAACATAAAAGGTTATACCACCTTAATGGCTGGTTTTATTTATTTGACATAATGTGACACCGCCTATATGGCCAGTCTTTATGTGACAGATGATTACCGCCTATATGTCTAGTTTATGGAAAATAATGATACCACCTTTATGGTCGGTCAGACTTAATTAAAATCTAACTTAATGAGGATACCGCCTATATGGCTGGTTGGTAATATCACTGATAAATTCTATATTATAATAAGGTAGATTTCTAAATTAGAAATAGTAAAGGTGGATCCCTCAACCCCCAACATTTTATTTTTATTATAGGGAAGTGATGAAACAAAATATCCACATACTTAATAATTGATTTTCTTTTTATGGGTAATTCTTTAGTTTGTTTATTGAGTCTTAAGCTTAATGCTTCTTGTTAATTGGCCATTAATAAGATTGATTTGGTAAACTTAAAATGAACTTGACGAAGGGATTTTAGGTTTCAGCCTTAGATTCAATAGCCCACGATCTTCCTTGAGGATAGATAACCCTTTAATAGATTTCCTTACAGGATAGACATATACTTGTCGGGCGGGGGTAGCCACTTTTAGAACTTGAACTTAATGAATTCAGGTAAGTTGGTTAACATACACATATGATTAATTGGGTTATTTGGGTATTTGCGTCTGACCATCGACATAGGCTCTTGCATATCTTTGTGTTCCAGGTTAGCAAACTGACTTATTACACATATATAAGAGAATCAATTCATCTTTAGGATAATATTGTGTGGAATCATAACCCTAGATCTTTGTGACTTTTATTTATTTTTCTTAGTATTTTCTTTTGTTTATTTTATTTAAGCAAATCCACATTCAATCAACCAAAAGAAATCATTCTCTTCTCCCTTATAATTGGATACCTGTAAATAAATAATATAAATAATTAATAACAACAGTAGGAATTAAGTCCTCGTGGGATCGATATTTTTATACTACTTGAACGATATGTGCGCATGCGTTATACGCGTGTGATTACGCACCGGTCAAGTTTTTTGCGCCGCTGTCGGGGACTTATTTTTCTTGAGTTATTAATTTGACGCTATCTAATTTACTTATATCTAATTTTCTTTATTTTTATTTGTAATTTTTATTTATTTCTTTTATTTTTCAAGTGGTTGAAAAATGGAACACTATTGGGAGATAGAAAGATTACGAGCTTTACTAGAAGAAGATACACCCCAAATCAGGGAGCAACAGTCCGGTTTTCTGAGGCCTGTTGTCCAGCCCAACAATTATCAATGGATGCCAGAACCAAGCAGTACTACATTTGCTCAACAGAATGCAATGGGGAGATGTGTAATATGTGATGGTAACCACCTGAGCGATCAATGTATATACCTTTCAGAATGGCAGAATTATCAGAATCATTCAAGGTACGAAGAACCAACATATTTCACTGAACCTTATTATCCATCTTATCCACCATCCACCTACGATCTTCATCAAGAACCAGAATGATATTCACCAGAGGAAAAACATATGATAAGAGAAATGGTGGACATGCTCAAGAAAAGTAATGAAAAGTGGGATGCAATGCTTCAGAGTCAATAGGCAACTATTCATAGACTAACTGATCAAACGAGACAATTAACAGAAGACCAGGGCTACATACCTCACGGAGCATTTTTCAGATGACACTGATGAAGCCTTCGAGTACCAAACATTTCACGATGACACTTTAGCAGAAGAGGAGGCTGAGCAGTATCAGGAATCTGAGGTATCAGTTCAGGAACCCGAACTAGCAAAATCTCAATTTGATTTTTATTATTCAGAATCTGACGAGGATAAAGAAGCACAACTGTTTATGCCAACAAAAATTGAGGATGAAATTATGTATCCTCAAAATGAAGATCTTGGAGCATGCATTGCACTAATGTTTGAAGAAGATATACCTGAGCCAGTCACATCTACCTCAGAGGATGAAGACATAAAATCTGACATCTCTTTACATCCTCGGGGTAATACTTATGGATCATGCATTTCACAGATGACAAATGAAGAATTGAATGCAGAAATCCTAAAATACATCTGTGAAGAAAATGTGGAGTAAGAAGCAGAGCAAATGGAGGAGCAATTTAAAGAATTTGAGCATTCAAAAGAAACACCACTGTTTTGGGGAGTACAAATTACACATATCGCCCAGAAGCTTGACAGAATGGAACTCCCATTCCATGTCAAGCACCATATAAGACCTCATGATTTTCTTTCTTTCTTTTCAGGAACCACTGGAGCGACAAAGATTAAAAAGGTGGCACAAGCACTGAATGTGAAAAAATTCTTTTTGCCACTTTATCGTTGGAATAGACCTTTCGAAAGCAATGTTCATGGGATTGTCTTTAATCGGACGTCCAAAACCACGCTGAAACCTCCATAACAGATGGATTTCAGTCACGTCTGGCTAAAGACGAAAAATTTAGCGCTAGCAGGGAGAGAACCCATGCAATTTATTTTAATGTCTATTTTTATATTTTGTGTTTACATGTTGTAAAGTTTTTAATTTTGTGTGTTATGTTTTTTAGGGTAAGGCACAAACGGAGCATTTAAGGAGGAATGGTGTTTGGCAATCACAAAGATGAGATTTAAGTCATTAGTGATGGCTGAGTAAGGAATGGATTCTTGAGACACATCCTAATGGATTTATATACCAAACGAGTGGCTTATTGCGTACATAATTCTGTTGCCTTAATAATTGCTTTGATTTGCTTTTCTTTTATTTTCGCCGACAAGATCAATACTTTTTGACTTTCACGATTTATTTTAACGTTCATTGTCATTTGACAGGTACTAGTGCTATTTTTACTCACCCTTTTCAGGATCTATAAATTCAGCTCGTCATTCTTCTCTTCTATGTTGGGAAAATCTACGGTCTCGAGGATCGATTAAAGCGATGAAACATACATGTGAATACACGAAGAAGTTGCGGAATACTTACATCGATCGGTAGAGGCAATGCATCGAAGAACAAAAACTTTTTAAGCCCTTTGTATGTGTCACGGCAGTGGCAGTTTTTGCTCCTCCGAAATTTGGCAATCATCAAATTCCAAGTGTGCTCCAAGCTCCAAGCTTCATTTGGTGATTCCTTGCTCACAAGTGGGTTTCCCTATCACCTTTGTATGTCTTCATTGTGTGCTAGCACTCTTGATTTTTGCCACAAAAATCACTAGGTTTGATTCTCCTTGCTCTCGGCAGTGGCCAAAAACCAGAATAGGAAAACAGCCCATTTGGGCGTGAGAAAGAGGAGAGAGATGAGAGAAGATGTGTTGTGTGATGATTGTTGGTTGTTGGTGTAGGCACTGCATTTTTGCATATAAGTCCCTATGATGAGTCTCGTATGGAGACACTACCTCTTTAGTTGTGAAAGCCGCGGGAAGCGGACGTTGGAAGGGTAAAGTTGGAAAATGGAATTTTTGTTGGATGTAATCCAGTTGTTTAGCTTCGGTTGCTTATTGGACTTCCGTTTCAAAGCTCATCCTCGACCCAAAACCCCCGTAGACCACTTACCAAACCCATGAACCAAAACCCACGCCCAAAAGAGCCTTATTCACGCCCATTCCCCCCTTAATTAGGTAGATGCACATTTATCACATGCTTAAATCTAGACAAATCCCTCCCTAATTAAAAGAAATCAAATTAAATCCTTATCCCAATCATGGCCAATCATTATCCTAAATTGTCAAGATTCTATCCATGTGTGACGCGGATTAGGAGATGTCACCATCAATGAGAAATCCTATTCCTTGTCGTACAAGGATAACCTCCACCCATTTGCCTATAAAAAGAGACCTCCACCACCCTTCATAACCCTAGCACACATATCTCATATTCACGCCTAAGACACAAGTCTAAGCCTTCTTTTGCACGCCCAAGCACCTCCTCTAAGCCCTATTGCCGCATCCCCTAAGCCCCCCTCACTGCCGTGAATCATCTTCCTCCACTCCCTCCATTCACGCCAAAGCCCTTACATACTCCCCTTGCTTTGCCACATTCTACCCCATCTCAGCCCTCAAAACACGCCACAAACAGGCCCTTTCACTGCCTTAAAGTCACCACAAACAGCCCCTACACATAGCCTCACTGTACACCTGAAACCGAGACTCAAAAACGCCCCTCACTGCCCACCAAACTGCCGCACATTACAGCCCCTGACCTGATCAGTTTTTCCGCACCTTTAGCCCTTTAAACAGTCCAGAAAACACCTAAAAACTGTACCCAAAAACTGCACCCAAAAACTGCACAAAGTCCCCCCTAAAACCCTTAAAACCGCAAGCCAATTAGCCCTCAAACTCGTCCAAACAGTCCCTTAAACAACCAAAACAGTGGCCTGAAAAACAGCAGCAAAACAGCAGTGAAACGAAGTAAAAAACAGCAGCCCGAACAACAAAACAGCGAGGAAAGACGTTGAGTTCGTGAACCGAAAGATTTTCGGATCATTCACCCTTCCAACGGACGTGTAACGCCCTTTCGTGAGACGACAAAAGAGGTTAGACCTAAGGGCACCTTTTTATTTATTATCTTTCGTTTATTTTATTTATTTTAGAAATATTATCGCATGAGAGTCGTTTGAGGCATGATGTGATTGTTGGATGAGCGGAATATGTGTTTCCTTTTGTGGTATATAGGATGGAAACCCGGACGTAAATTCCGTAGCCGAATCCGAATGGACGGTAGTGCGGTTTGTACTCGGGATACAACGCCACGTACCACTTAAGAGACACGTATTTCGTCTCATCCAAACTTGTGTTTGAGCATGATGTAGTTCGTAGATTATTTAGTTGTTATTTAAAGCATGATGTATTCTAGTTTATTGTTTATTTTCAAGCATGATTAGATTATTTTATGCATGGTATTTTGTTTAGTTTATGATTATGTTTAAATAGTTATTTGTTTATTTTGGTTTAATGGCTCAATATGCTCTTTGTGTGATATTGCGTGTTCGTCGTTTAAAGACTTATTTTCGAAGCATGCAAATCTTAGATTATGAGTTATTTTGATGAATGCATGCTAGACGTAGATTACCCTTGAGCATGAATGTTGAATAGATTCGGTTAGTTTATTGCACAAATCATATCATCACAAGTGACATAAGTAAATGACCATTCCAAACCCAACGGTTTGAGGTCTTCCCTTACGAGGGGTGAGTGCGGCTTTAAATCTTTATCCCGGTTCACACCGAGTGGCGACTCCATGTTATTTCGTACTCCCAACTAGGCCGTGAGCCTAGAACAACGTCATCAAGTTCTGTTGTCTACAGTCTGGCGACTCCACTAGGATAGAGAATTGGCCCCGAAATCATGTCTTGTGATGTTTATGATTTGTGCTTTAGTTAATCGTGTCTATTTTGGGTTGAAAGGGGTTTAATCAAAGGCATTATTAAAGCTTGGTAATGGTTTGGTGTCTTCCTTCATTCACTACCTTTGTATAAGGAAAAGCTGTGAAGGCACCTAGATAATCATGTACTCGTAGCTTACTGTGATGGACTAATTTGGAGGACTCATTGTTTATTCCTGTCACCAAGCGATAACAGCCTAAGAGGCTTGGGTATTTAAGAGAGTTTGCTCCACCATCCCTCTGGGGAATCTACAATGGGAAATCCATTTGACAGTCAGTCACACACCATAGCTCGTTGGCACATACCGTAAGGTATAAAAAAGGTGCGCTCACTTGGTCGCTCGAACCATTGAGTGGGGAGTCCTAGTTGTGGGCAATCCTTCGTCAGCGAGAGCCTTTGTCCGTGCCTCGTGAACCCACTTGTGAAACTTAGCCATAAAAGAACCAATAGTTATTTATTTTATAATTATGTGTTGGACCGCCGTCATTTGGATCCAGTTGGACCTTTTGTCAAAAGATGTGAACTTGTTGGGCCATTTAAACTGGGACAAGTTTGTGTCCTTTGACAGCTGGACCAAAAGCTTCTAAAATGCCGGTGAGCCATTTTGTGAATGGGCCTCTTATCATTCGAAGTCATTTAGCCATATCATCGCAAAGTGTAAACTTGTTGGGCCTTTTCAACTGGGACAAGTTTGCACCGCGCGATGGTGTGATTAAATATTTTAAAATGATAATGGGCCAAGTAATTTAAAGTTTCTTTTTATAATTTTATCTATTACATGCATCGCACACATATGCACTGACACATGGCCTTAAAAGAGGCAACATAGATTCTCGTTGGGTTAGAGAAGAGGGCAGATTAGTCAAACGACCATCAGCAAATATGAGCGAATCCGTTAATGAGGGGTCTCAGATGGATCAGATTGAAGCAAATCTCGCCAAGATGACTGAACAGATGCAGACTCTGACTGCTGCCATGACTAATATGGCTGTACCCCGCGCTACGAGAGGATCTGAGAATGAGAGGCATGAAGGGCCTCCAGGGGGTTTGAATGATGATGCTCCGGTGTTTGATGATGACTTGGCTGGCTATGCCGCCGGGAGAATGGCTGGTACCCATGTTGAAATGCAAAAGCTCCGTGATCAGATGGAGTCTGTCACCCGTAAGCTAAGGGGAAGTATGAGGATTTGTTGGATTATGATTCAATGACCTTCGAGGAGCAGCTACCGGCACAGTTTAAAATGCATGACATTGCTAAGTTTAATGGGAATGGGGACCCGAGGGTCCATTTGCTGCAGTATGTCTCAGTGATGAGTTCGGTTGGCCTATCTCAGCGCCAAGTTCAGAAAATGTTCAGAATGTCACTCGATGGTGCACCTATGGTTTGGTATCATAGCCTTGAGAAGAAGGTTAAAGAGGATTGGAGGGAGTTGGCTGATGCGTTCTTGAAGCAAAATGTAACTGACTTAGAGATCGACTTGTCGCTCCGCGACCTGGAGAACACTAAGCAAAAGCCGGAGGAGAGCTTTAAGGAATACGTTGACCGCTAGAGAAGCCAGCTGTTGAAGATGTAGACCAGGCCTTCCGAGAAAGATCATATTAGATTGATCATCAATGGGATCAAGCCCTCGATCTATGGTAAGTTGCGGAGGATGACCTCCATGATCGCGGATTTTCAACAGCTGAGGGAAACCGTCATGGATATTGAAGAAGAGGAAGCCGAGAACAGGAAGTTCTATGGTCTAAATATGAGAACTGTTGGAGGATCATCAGGTGCTAAGCCTATCTCTGCTGAGGTGGCCGCCGTCGGAAATCGGCGCTTTTCAAGCCTGGGAAGGCCTTTATACAAAGTGTTCTAGAAATTGGCAAGACAATGACTTCTCAAACCCTTGGAACCTCAACTACTTCCCAATCCCCCACCACCATACTATAACCTGAACCTTTATTGTCACTTTCACCAGCAAAAGGGCCACGACACTGATAATTGTGGTCGCCTCAAACACGAGATCCAAGACTTAATCGACTCCCATAAAATTCCTGACCCTGAAAAAGACCAGCCAAACACACACCGCAACCCCTTGCCCAATTATCACTTCGTCCCCCCACCAGCCTACATGATCAACTCTGGCTTGCCTGAGGACCTTGTCCTACAAACCCTCGACCAAACAGCCTTTTGCCTGGGTATTTGGGACAGTAATAGTGAATATGAGACAGAACTGAAGAAGGATTTCTGGGAAGACTTCTCAAGTGGTGGTGAGGAAGAAGTAGTAAAAGCATGACCCGAAGTGGGCGCTTTTACAATAATACTTCTGAAAAGGGGAAGGAAGTGCTGACAGATGGCCGAGAAGTGGCTGAGAATGTTGAGCCTGCTGAGGGAGACGTGGTGCTGAGGCAACTGAAGAAGACCCGAGCACACTTGAGTATTTGGGAATTGTTGTGCGCATCTGGAGAGCATAGGCGGGCTATGGTAGAAGCCCTGAGCAGAATAGTGGTACCCGAGGATGCAAATCTGGTGATGTTCGTCGTGTCGGTGCAGAAAGAGGCTCTACAGATAACTTTCTCTGATGAAGAACTTCCGGCCGAGGGAAGAAACCACAACAGGCCTTTGTTCATCCGACCTGAAGTAAGAGGCAAGAAGACTTCTTGTGTGATGGTGGATGATGGCTCTTCCATCAATGTGTGCCTGTTGAAAATTCTGGCAACGCTGGGTATTAAGCCAACTGAGTTGAGTCCTTCTGACATGACTATCAAAGCCTATAATGATAGCAAGAGAGGAGTCGAAGGTACTTTTGCTGCAGTAGTCAAAGTTGGTCCGGTTGAAGATGAGGTGGAGTTCATTGTGCTGGATATCCTGGCCACATTTGCCCTATTGTTAGGAAGGCCCTGGTTCCATAAGTTCAGGGGCGTGCCCTCTACTTTGCATCAGATGATCGAATTCCCATATGGCGGGAAAATTGTCACCATCCGAGCCGAGGTGGATAATGTCGTAGCCGCTTTGGAAATACAACCTTTCACAAGGTTCCAAGTATCGGCAACTTTTGAGGAATGGGTGGATCCCAAGGTGGCCCGAATTATGGATAAAATGAAGTTTGAGCCGTGCCAAGGTTCGAAACTACCAGATTTCATGGGGCAGAATACTCGAAAGGGTTTGGGATACCATTCTGACGAGGATAAACCCAAGGCCAAGAATAAAGGGCTGAAGTTGTTGGAGTGCTTTGTGAAGGCTTCGGGATATCAAGGAGAACCCGAACCAGTGGATGTCAACAGGATTGTAGTGCCCGGAGTCGAGATTTTTTAGGATGTGCTTGGTGAAAAGCCGCTGGCAGGAGAAGTGGTGAAGAAGAAAGACTAGAAATAGGAGGAAGAACTGATGAAGTTGGAAGGCTTGACTCTCTACGAAGATAAGGAGTCTGAGAAGAGCCCAGTTGCGGAGGAAGAAGTGTCTGTAGACGATGAAGAAATTTATCTTCCTGATTTATTTGAGTGTACTCCCGCATTTGTTAGAAATAAAGACAATCATTTGCTTACTTGCCCCGAGTCTCTTCCTTTTAACTTGCATGAAATAAGCATATTTGATATCAACTCAACTAAAACAAATACATTCAACCTTGGTACGCTTGAAAGCCCCAAGGAAGTCTTAATTGTAAGTGAAGTTACTGCCGAAGAACGGAAAAATATGGAAGAAATGTTGGTAAAATATGCCAAAGTGTTTGCTTGGTCTTACGAGGACTTGCCCGGGGTAGATAGAAGTATTGCCCAGCATGCGATTCCAACTTATCTGAATATGAAGCCAGTGAAGTAGAAGCTCCGAAGAATGAGACCCGAATGGGCTGAGAAGGTCAGAGAAGAGGTTAAGAAGAAAATCGACGTGGGATTTCTGGAAGTAGTGAAATACTCTTTTAGTGGAGGATGATAAATCCTCATGGATTGTTGATTTTGGAGCCACTAACCATGTTTGTTCTTCATTGGAGCTACTTGATTCATGGAAGGACCTTGTTGAAGGTGACTATACCATGAGGGTCGATACATGAGATATCATTTCGGCAAGAGCAGTGAGAGTTTGCAGTTTAAATTTTTTCAATAATAGTTATTTAAATTAGTTTACGACATTGCGGGATTATTGGAGGTCGGAACTGTTGGACAATTATGACCCATAGCATCACTATTTGTACAGAACATGGTGTTGTTGTACAAATAAACTATGTTGACAAAGGAAATTGCTCTTTTATCATTTGTAATTAGATTACCAGGATATATAAATGATAAAAGTCCATATTATTATTATCGGATTAATAAGATATGAGACAATATTAATCCACTAAGGTTTAATCATTAAATATCCATAGTCGTAGTATTATCAAGACTGGACATCGATAATACGGAATAGACTAGTATTGCACTTGTGCGCGTTGTGGGAGCATAACATCATAGTTCTCATTTATTTAAGTATTGGATACTTATGCAAGTGTGATAGGAGGTTGTGTTTACCGATGGTACAGAAACAGCTTCGCTCCAGATAGACCCCTCAAAATCCCATTGATAGTATGACTATGTGTCTATGGGAATCCGAATCAGGGTAGGTGTATTTGGTCTTAACCTGAGACTTGCATCGCTAATACTTGCGACAATCAGTATACTTTGGTTTTGGTCGTCCGGGGCTTTAACAGGTTCTGTGTACGCCTCTTCTGGGTATACTGAGAATCGTAGTGTATTGGGTGTGATGTCAAGATGGAAGTATCACTCCAGTCATATGGAGATGATGATCACGTAGGATACGAAACTAGTACTCTTTAGTACTGCAGTCATCGGGATAATATGACTAGGTCATGATTATCCGATTATAGAGACTAGTTACCAGAGATCCGATATATGCTTCGTACGGGGCAGACACAATTCCAGCCCTAGGCCTAGCATGTGATACCGATACTGGATCGCAATACGCAATACTACGTGTAATACACCTGACATAGATTGCATATTCCTTAAAAGAATATTTCTGGAGAATTGGGTAGGCACGGTGCTTTGCTAGAAGCCAACCATGTCTTTTAAATTGGTAAAAATGTGGTACAGGGTACGCACGAATCTGGATAGTCCGATAACCGGATTTACTGCCAACATATCCAGGGATCTCATGGGTCACTTTCCGAAGATTCACCGATGACGTATGACTCGAACATAATTAATCTGAGATTAATTATAAGAGAGAGAAAATTAATCTAGGATTGATTGCCGAAAGATTTTATCTGGGATAAAATTCTATTAGAAGAGAGAGAACGATTAATTCGAAATTAATCGATAAAATAATATATTCGATATATTAAATGAAATTAGATTTCATAACGAAATTAAAATTCGATTTTATTTCGGGCGAACGAATTAATTTAGAATTAATTCACGAGCGACGTTTATAATAATTTTGCAAGGCATTATTATTTAATTAAATTTGATTTAATTAAGTCACGACGGGAAAATTCGTTAATTCAGAATTAACGAACCCGAGGGATGTGTTTGCGGCCCACTCGGATTTTGAATCAAGTGGGGCCCACATCAAGTCACATCAATTGTCTACTTTAGTGATGGAAGTCTTGTCAACTTTTGGTGATGGACATCTAGTCACTTTTGGTGATGGAGGTGGTTGAATGCATTAAATGCATTTTTCCCTCCATTAAATTTATCCTTTTTGGAAATGGATATACACCATTTTTTGGACAAGTTGGTTGTGTGTAATTTTGTTTTAGAAACAAAAACACTCATCACTCTCCTCTCTCCATCTTTGCCGTGAAAATGAACTCCCTCTCTCAAATTTTTAGCTTGGCCGAGAGTTACAAAAATACAAGGAAGAAATTGTTGCAATTTTTTCCAAGTGCTAGCACACTCAAATAATCATTCTAAGGTGATAGGGAAACTACTTCCTAGAGTTTGGAATCAAAGAACAAGCTTGGTAACTCAACATACATAAGGAAAACTTGTAGACTTTCTAAAGAGCAAAGATTTTTGTTCTCTACACATCCTCTCTACCGATCTTTGTAAGTATTTTTTCCGCAATCTTACATAGTTTATTCAAATCTTTTATACTTATTGATCTCGGCTAGTTCTTAGAGAACTCAACAATGGTATTAGAGCCTTATTGAGCATGAAATTGAACTTAGGGTTTATATTTTTGATTTAAGCATATTTTGATCAAATTGTTTGTTTGAGTATGCTTATATAATGTTAACTTAGAGTTTTGCATGATCAATTTGAAGAAAAAATAATTGGATTAATTTTCCCCAAATGCTTAGGCTTGGTCGAATACTGAAGAACCCTAGGTCATGGTGATTTTTTGTTTTTTAAACCATTGGATGTGTTTAAAATGCTTGGATATATTGATTTGTGATTTAATCGGATTGAAATCAAAATCGGATATAAAAATCCTTCCATTGCCGTGACCAAATGAGCATGTTAATGACTTGATTTTGGTTCAATAATGTTAGGCATGTGTTGAATATAATAAATCATGATTAATTGATTAAATTAGTATTTTGGAAATGTTGAATTAAATAATTGATTATGGCTAAGCACTTTAATTAATTAAATTATGAAATTTGGAATATTTAGAATTTAATTAATTGGGCTTAATTTGGAATTGGGCTATAGTTGTTGTATTTGGGCCTAATGGGCTTGGTTGGGCCAAGTTGGTTTAGGACAATTGGATTGGATCCAAATTGGGCCTAAACCATTCCATTAAGTCCAAATATAATATATGGGCCTTTAAATAATTAATTGGGCCTAATGGGCCAAAATTAATTTTGTGGCAAAGGGTGATTCCTTATTGGGCTTTGGATGCCAAAGTCCATGCCTTAAGAAATTAATTGAAAGCCCATTGGACTTTAATTAAATTAACATTGGATGTTAATTGGGCTTTGAGACCCATTAAGATTAGATTTAGAATCTAAGTCGTAAAGGCACATTAAAAGTGTAATCATTTAATTGGAATTAAATAAAGAATTAGTATTGAATACAAATTAAATTGGATTTAATATTGTAGTTTGATATAATTCAAGAATTCGTACATTGAGTACTTATTCTTAAACGAGTTGGACTCACGCAAATCAAATCGTTGTTTGAACATTGGATGGTCATTAATTAAAGATTAATTAATTGGATTAGATTGATTGATAACATGTTTTGTGTGAATACATGGATGTGATGTATGAATAATGTATATCGGATGGATATTAGATGGGTGAGGGCAATTTTGGTAATTGTTGTAATAAATTTAGAATTTATTAAATTGGACCTGCGTGTCCAGCCTTTATCTCTGGATTCTTTGTAATTCTCTTCTCACCTATTCCCCTCAATGTGAATAAGGTTTCTTTAGAAGTATTATGTAATTGGGTAGAAGTTAGAATAGTGCTAGCCGGGGAGAGGAAAGATAGTGATTTATTATAGGAACAATTGTGAGATATCCATCCGCATATCATTATTAATTTAATTATCGCGTCTTATTATGATTTTAGAATGCATGCTTAAGGGTGTATGATGAGACCTAATCAAAGACAATAAATTGGTTGCCAATTTACGCGAAAAACCCTCAATAAATATTAAGCGATTTCCTTCCATTGAGTGATTCTCTCTCAAGATCCAATATTGGCACTGGTTTGTTGGCCAAAGTCAAGACCTTTGTCCATCGCGGATGTGTTTGAATCATGAAGGCTTTGTTCCATATCATACGCCTTGGGCAAGTTATGATTTGTTGGCCAAAGTCAAGGTCACTTCTTGTTCATCGGCCTCGATTACGAAGCTTTCCCACTGTCAATGGGTCGCGCTTAACTAGAATCATTAAGCTTGTTGAGCCAAAGCCAAGGCTTAGTTGATTTAGAGGAAAAAGGTTA
The DNA here is from genome assembly GCA_019454045.1 of Zanthoxylum bungeanum. Lineage (NCBI taxonomy): Eukaryota > Viridiplantae > Streptophyta > Magnoliopsida > Sapindales > Rutaceae > Zanthoxylum > Zanthoxylum bungeanum. The sequence continues at coordinate 88,045 of SKCR01038735.1, read as the reverse complement.
GGAAATATATTGGATATATTTACATATATTGGATATATGTTTAGGACTTGGAAGTCTACCTACTGGATCTAGGAATTGGATGAGATCCAGTAGGTAGATTGTTAAGTATCATACAATTTGTTGGCTAAAGTCAAGATTGTGTGTTATTTAACGGGATCCTAGCCCACTAGGAAACTAGGTTTTCCGAGTACTCAATAGAAGGTTAGAGGCTCGCCGAAAATTAGTGGGATGCAAGTATTAAATTTGCAATTTCGTTTAGATACTTGCCAATACGCGCTCATTTCATTTTTCGTCATTATTTAAAATATAAATATATTAGTTGGACTAATATTCAATTGTTGTTTTAATTAAACAGTTGGACTGTATTCAAACTACTTCATTTGTAGTTGGTTATATAATTGGATTATAGTAATCCATACATTTGAATATAACCGATCAATTATAATTTATTATATAGTTAGACTATAATAATCATTATATTCGATTGTACCCGAAATCGTTGATTGGATAGTTGGACTATTGGAATCAAGATAACTAAAAAATTAGCGTTTAAAATATAATCCTGGGTGAAAATGTCTTTAAGCGGCTTTAATTTTTCAAATTGGGAATAGAACCTCAGGATAGTCCTGGGAACCGAGAAATTACTTCATTTGATAGAGTGACATCTCGGGCCTGAGCCCGGAGTTGAGCAAATAATAGAGCATGAGCTTTGGAAGACTCATGGTGATGATAACTTTAGTGCTCAATCCGTTATGCTTGCCGCAATGACTCCTTAATTTCTTCATCAGAACTAAGGATTAGATCCTTATAATATGATATTGAAATTGAAGGATCTTCATAGATCTATACTTAGATCTTAGAAGTACGAATTGCAAAAGAAGCTATTTCGTTCGCGTATGTCAAAGGGTATATCTGTCGAGCACTAGGTGTCGCAGATGATTGCTGACATCGATCAGTTAGGTTAGTTGGGAATTACCTACGTGGCCGAGACTACCAAATATTTGATATTATAGTCTCTACCCGAAAGCTGGGGCAGGTTCATTATGAACCAAGAGTAAACTCTTGGAGAGTTGATGGCTATGCTCAAGGAGGCAGAGCCAGAGCTTCTAAAAAAGGCAAAGGCAAAATCATCACAATCTTCTGGGAAGACAAAAGACATATCCCAAGATGTCTGCCTAAACTTTGGCAAATGGGGTCATTGGATGCGTGACTGCCGTATGGACAAGGCAGACATGAAGGAAGTGAAGGCGGGGCAAGGCTCTGGCTTCAAGTATGTTTGTCATAAACATGTTCACTACTAGTTTCAAAATTGAATTTTGATAATAGATGTGGTACATAAATATGTACAGATGTGCAGAATCTGCTGATGAGCAGGATACTGACTTCAGATGAGATCGACCTGCGAGTCGGAAATGAGACGAGAGTCATTGTTTTAACCGTAGAAACCTAAGTTTTGGAACTGCCCTTGGGGCATGTACTTAAATTAGGAAACTATTATAATGTACCTAGTTTGACTAGAAACATTATCTCTATTTCTAGTATAACCTGTTGCGGGTATACCTTTATATTCTAGAACACTAAGTGTTTTGTTTATAAAGATGATATTGAGATAAACACATTAGATGTGAATAACAGTATTTATATTTTGAATATAAATGAATCTCAAATATATAACATGACAAACAAATAGCTCAGACTGAATTAATCAGATGAGACTTATTTGTGGCATTGTTGTCTGGGATACATTAACAAGACTCATATATCCACACTTTCGAAGAGTGGATACTAGGATGGATTTGATTCTAATTCAAATAATGTCTATGAATCTAGTTTATTAGGCAAAGTGCCTAAAACACCTTTTACTTGGTAAAAGTGCAGGTGCCACCGATCTGTTAGCCCTCGTTCATAGTGACGTAAGTGGGCCCATGTCTAGCTAGGCTAGAGGTGGATATGAATACTTCGTAACCTTTACGGATGTGGCATCACGTTATGGTTATGTGTTATTGTGAAACATAAATCGGAAACTTTTGATAAATTCAAAGAGTTTGGACACGAAGTAAGAAAACAGACCGGTAAAAGTATTAAATACATTGTGGTTGGACCGTAGAGGATAATACTTAAACATATAAGTTTCAAGATTACTTGAAAGAGTATGGTATTCTTTCACAGTGGACTCCTCCAGGGACACCTCAATTTGACGGTGCGTCCGAACAAAGAAACCGAACTTTGTTGGACATAGTAAGGTTAATGATGAGTCACTCTGAGCCACCAATTTCCTTCTGAGGATACATATTAAATAGTGCAATACTTATTTTGAATAAGGTTCCATGAAAATATGTTAGACAGACTTCATATTAGATATGAACGGGAAAGAAACCGGGTTTTCTCATTCCTGAAGATTTAGGAATGCTGGGCATATGTTTTGATGATACCAAACTAGAACCCAAATCGAATAAGTGCCTATTTGTAGGTTGTCCTAGGGAAACCAAAGTATAGTACTAATACAACTCACATGAGAACAATTTAATTGTTGCTCTCCATGCGGTTTTCCTAAGAGGAATTCATGTATGCAGTGGTAAGTGGTAGGAAAGTAAAACTCGATGAAAATCAGAGTAATACTGTTCCAGGCATCGAGTCCTCATTAAGCACCAACAGTTCATCAGGGATGAAACAATACCAATAATCTTTGAATACACAAGAATCGCGTAGGTCGGAGAGAGTCAGAAAGCAATCTGGGAGGTATAGGTTTCTGATCTCACCTCATGTAGATATTAATCTTATTGAGAAAGACGAACCAGCTACGTATGAGGATGTGATACAAGGTATCGACTCTTTTTATGGTAAAATGCCATGAAGTCCGAAATGGATTCCATGTATATAAACCAAGTTTGGATACTAGTTGATGTACCAAAAGGCATTGTGCCTATTGGTGAGTCTTCATAGTGAAGACATACATGAAATATGGAAACATACAAACGTACAAAGCTAGGCTTGTACAGAAAGGGTATCATCAATGACATAATGTCGACTACGATGAAACCTTTTACTCGTTGCAATGATTAAATCCATTCGGATAATGCTTGCTAATGCTGTATGTTTCTTTTATGAAATATGACAGTTGAACATCAAAACCGCTTTCCTTCAAAGGAAACCTTTTGGAGGATATTTATAAACATCCTAACGGTTTTTTCGTACCAAAACAAGCAAACAAGGTTTGCAAGTTAATTCAATCCATTTATGGATTGAAGCAAACATTGGGTTCTTGGAACTAAAGTTTTGATAAGATCATAATGGTATATGATTTAATTCAAAACAAAGATAATTCTTGTGTATATAAGAAGGTTAGTGGGAGCACACTAACAATGATTGTCCTATATAATGATGACATGTCATTTCTTGGAAATAACATTCCTATAATACAATCGATGAAATCTTGACTTTCATAAAAATTCTCCGTAGACTACTTGGGAGAGACAACCTTTATTCTAGGAATAAGGATCTAATGGGATAGATCTAAAAATTGTTGGCACTCTTTGAGAACTCGTACAATGAAATATATGTATGCGACCTGGTGTCTCATATGCTTTGAGCATATGAAGTCACAATCAGGCCAATCCAAGTGATAGTCACTGGATTGATGTTAAGAACATCCTTGAGTATCTTAGACGAACTAAGTATGCATTCTTAATTTATGGTAGTATGACTATGTGTCTATAGGAATCCGAATCAGGGTAGGTGTATTTGGTCTTAACCTGAGACTTGCATCGCTAATACTTGCGACAATCAATATACTTTGGTTTTGGTCGTCCGGGGCTTTAACATGTTCTGTGTACGCCTCTTCTGGGTATACTGAGAATCGTAGTGTATTGGGTGTGATGTCAAGATAGAAGTATCACTCCAGTCATATGGAGATGATGATCACATAGGATATGAAACAAATACTCTTTAGTACTGCAGTCATTGGGATAATATGACTAGGTCATGATTATCCGATTATAGAGACTAGTTACTAGAGATCCGATATATGCTTCGTACGGGGCATACACAATTCCAACCCTGGGCCTAGCATGTGATATCGATACTGGATCGCAATACGCAATACTATATTTGATATATTAAATGAAATTAGATTTCATAATGAAATTAAAATTGGTTTTTATTTTGGGCGAACGAATTAATTTAGAATTAATTCACGAGCGACGTTTATAATAATTTTGCAAGGCATTATTATTTAATTAAATTTGATTTAATTAAGTCGCGGTGGGAAAATTCATTAATTTGGAATTAATGAACCCGAGCCCGAGATGTGTTTGCGGGCCCACTCCGATTTTGAATCAAGTGGGGCCCACTCCGATTTTGAATCAAGTGGGGCCTACATCAAGTCACATCAATTGTCTACTTTAGTGATGGAAGTTTTGTCAACTTTTGGTGATGGACATCTAGTCACTTTTGGTGATGGAGGTGGTTGAATGCATTAAATGCATTTTCCCCTCCAATTAAATTTATCCTTTTTGGAAATGGATATACACCATTTTTTGGACAAGTTGGTTGTGTGTAATTTTGTTTTAGAAATTAAAAACACTCATCATCTCTCTCTCTCTCTCTCTCTTTGCCGTGAAAATGAACTCCCTCTCTCAAATTCTTGGCTTGGCCGAGAGTTACAAGAATACAATGAAGAAATTGTTGCAATTTTTTCCAAGTGCTAGCACACTCAAAGAATAATTCTAAGGTGATAGGGAAACCTACTCCCTAGAGTTTGGAATCAAAGAAAAATCTTGGAAGCTCAACATACATAAGGAAAGCTTGGAGACTTTCTAAGGAGCAAATATTTTTTGTTCTCTACACATCCTCTCTACCGATCTTTGTAAGTATTTTTTTTTCCGCAATCTTACTGTTAGAGTTAAATCAAGTCCCAAGATCAACAAATCATGCATAAAAAAACCGCATATGAACACATCTAAGGAGTAAGGCGGAAACATAACTCACATTGATTGGTTTTGATGGAAATGAAGAACATGCGTTTTTAAGCTCCCTCCAAGCTCGGCAATGGCTTCTGGAACTGCAGTGGACGCACGGTTTGGGCTGTGAAAATCTCCTCCATTTTCGGCCATTGATGAGCACCATTGAAGCTCAAAGCTTCAAGCTTCCAAGCTCATGAAGACACTTCCCTATCACCTATGTATTACTCAAGGTGTGCTAGCACTTATCATCTTCCATGCATCTCCATTTTCTCGGTGAAACCAGAAAAAAATGAAGAAGAAACGGCAGTGAAGCCGTGAGATGAGAGGAGAGAAAAGAGAGGGAAGAGAGAAACCGTATGCCTTGCATGTGAGAGAGAGAAAAAGATTTTAATATATATATATATATTTTTTTTTATTTCATTTACCAAGTAAAATCAATAAAACATATATATCTTATCTTTTTAATTCAAAAGTCAAAAGTTAAAAACAATAAAGCTTTTTCATCATTTCAACTTTTAACTTTAAGTCACATCACATCTATTCACTTTAATAAAGTGACATGTTGTCAAGTCACATCACTCAAAGTGACAATTGATTTGACGATTGACGCGACTAGCGATTTGACGCTTGATGTGACTTGCGTGCCGCGCTCGAATTCGAAATGCGAATGCGCTCGCAATCACTCTCGGGCTCGGGTTCGCTAATTCCAAATTAACGAATTTTCCGTCGCGTCATAATTAAATGATTTCGCCTAGCGAATTCACTATTCACGTCGCTAACGAATTAATTCTAAATTAATTCGTTTGCCCGAATTAAAATCTAATTTTAATTTCGCGTCGAAATCCAATTTCGATTAATATATCGAATATATTAATTTTATCGATTAATTCCAAATTAATCGTTCTCTCTCTTTAATTAATATTTTATCCCAGATAAAATATCTCCGCAATTAATCCCAGATTAATTTTCTCTCTCATGAATTAATCCCAGATTAATTCTATCTCTCTCTTCTAATTAATCCCAGATTAATCAAAGTGCGAGTAATACGTCATCGGTGAATCTTCAGGAAGCGACCCATGAGATCTCCGGATATGTTGGCAGTAAATACGATCGTCGGACTGTCCGAACACGTAAGTACCTCGTACTACGTTTATATCGATTTACAAGACAAGGTTGGCTTCTAGCAAAGCGCCATGCCTACCCAATTCTCCAGAAATATTCTTACAGGAATATATAGATCTGTATCAAGCGTAGTATACCGTAGTATTGTGTATATCGGCCCAGTATCGGATAATCACGTGCTAGGGCTGGGGGTGGATAAGTGTCTCCCCCGTCCGAAGCACATATCGGATGTCTGGTAACATAGTCTCTATAATCGGATATACATGACCTGGTCACAATATCCCGATTGGTTGCGCAACACTCAAGAGCACTAGTACCGTATCCTCCTGCGTGACATCAACTCCAATATGACTGAAGTGATACTTCCGTCTTGACATCACACCCAATACACTACGACTCTCTGATAAACCCAGAAATGGTGTACACAGAACCCGTTAAAGTCCCCTACCACCAAGACCAAAGTCTATCGATTATCGTAAGTATTAGCGATGTAAGTCTCAGGTTAAGACCATACACACCTACCTTGATTTCGGCCTCCCATAGACACATAGTCATAATACCAATGGGATTCCGAGGGGTCTATCCAGAGCGAAGCTGTTTCCCGTACCATCGGTGAAACACGACCTCCTATCGCACTTGCATAAGTATCCAATACTTATATATATGAGAACTATGCCGTTGTGCCCTCACAAACGCGCACAAGTGCAATACTAGCCTATTCCGCATTATCGATGTCCAGTCTCGATAATACTACGGCTAGGGATATTTAATGATTAAACCTTCGGGGACTGATACTGTCTCATATCATTCTCAGTCCAGGTACTAATCATAGGGACCTCTCTTCATTTATATATCTATGGTGATCTAATCACAAATGATGAGAGTGCAATTTCCTTGTCACATAGTTAATTTGCTACAACAACACAATGATCTGTGCAAATAGTGACGCTATGGGTCATTTTGTCCAACAATCTCCCACTTGGCACATAGCCAGTCACTCAAGTGTCCCACACCTGAACTATGTACGGTTCGCTCAAATTGCTGAGGAAAGGTTTTCGTCAGCGGATTTGCTTAATTATCGTCTGACGCGATTTACACGATCATCACATCGCCACGATGTATGATCCGAACGAATCAGATGATATAGAAGTATATATCTGGATCGTCGATGAGACCTTTAATTCTTTAGCCTGTGCTGACGCCTAGCCTAGCTCAGCTGCTAACAGAACTATATCTAATCTAATTAGATTTATTATCGATCCAAATGGCTTCTATTGCTGCCTCAGCTGCAGCAATAATCCGCATTTGTTGTTAATTTCGGCAACAGTTATCTTGCTCGGAAGATTTCCAGCTCACTGTCCCAGTGTTCAAACTTTATAGTACCGTAGTTTTTAATTGTGGAAACTTGCAGTAGTGATCCCAGTCACTTCAAGTTCTCCTTCTCCATAGTTTAAGACAACATCTTTAGTTCTCTAAGATACTAACAGATGTCCTTAACTTCAATCCAGTGACTATCACTTGGATTGACCTGATTGTGACTCCATATGCTCGAAGCGTATGAGACACCAATACAAGTACATTTTAAATGTACAATTTCTCAGAGAGTGTTACCAACTCCAAATCTAGCCCAGTAGATCTTTATTCCTTGAATAAAGGTTGTTACTCCCTAGAATTCTACGGAGAATTTCTATGAAAGCCAAGCTTTCACCGATTGTTTTATGGGATTTCATTGTCAAGTAGTGACATATTATTATTATTTTTACATGACATTCATGTCAGTGCACTCCCCTAACCTCCTTATATACACAAGAATTATTTCGTTTTGAGTCAAATCATAAACCATTATGATTATTTCAAAACGTAGTTCCAAGAACCTTATGCTTGCTTCAATCCAAACATGGATCGAATAATCCGGTAAACCTTGTTTGTCGGTTATACAAAATCGTCAGGATGTTGCAAGCATCCTCCAAAAGGTTTCCTTTTCAGGAAAGCGATTTTGATCTGCAACTGACACATTTCATAAATGAAATATGCAGTTATCAACAAGCATCTTCAAAATGGATTTACCATGGCAACAGGTAAAAGGTTGAACCGTTATTAACACAATGTTGATAACGATACCTTTCCGTCAAAAGCCCAGCTTTGTACGTTGGTATGTTGCCTTCCATGTATGTCTTCCTTGAAGACGTTTAAAAGTACCAATAGGCACAATGCTTGTGGTACAACAACTAGTATCCATAATAGTCGTTATACATGGAATCCATTTCGGACTCATGGCACTTTGCCATAATAGGGAGTCGATACCTCGTATCACTTCCTCAAACGTAGTCGGTGGTATACCTTCATAAGATTGACATCTTAATGAGGTTAGATCAGAAACCCATACCCTAGGTTGTTTTCTGACTCTATCCGATCTACCCGATTTCTTGTGTATTTGAAGATTAATGGTACAGATTCATCATAGATGAATTGTTTGTGTTCCATTAAGGACTTCGTGCTTTGAATAGTATTACTCCGATTTTCATCGAGTATCACTATCCTCCCACTGACCACTGCATATCGGTATATTCCTCTCAGGAAAACCGCATGGTGAGCAACAATCACATTGTTCTCATGTGGGATTTATAAGTACTATACTTATGGTTTCCCTTAGGATAACCTATATTGGCACTAATCCAATTTGGGTTCTTAGTTTGGTATCATCCAAACTTTATGCCTGGCATACCCAAATTATCAGGAATGAGAAACCTCGTTTCTTTCCTGTTCATATCCTATATGATATCTGTCAAACAGATTTACATGGAACCTTATTCTAAATAAGTTTTGCACTGTTAATACATATCCTGTTGAAGGAAACAGTAGCTCAGAGCGACTCACGAAAACCTAATCATGTCCAACAAAACTTGGTTTTTTAGTTCAGACACACCCGTCAATTGACGTGTCTCGGGAGGAGTCCTCAAATGAAAGAATACCGTACTCTTTCATGTACGTATGAAACTTACTTCTTAAGTATTTACCAATACGGTCTTACCGTAGCGGCATAATACTACAGCCGATCTGTTTGTATACTTCGTGTCGAAACTCAAAGTTTCGTATTTGTGTTCTTCAAAAGAAACACATAACCATAACGTGATGCCACATCCGTTAAGGTCACGAAATATTCATGTACACATCTAGCCAAGCTAGATATGGGCCCACTAACTTCACCATGAATAGGGTTAACAGATCGGTGGCACTTACACTATTACCAGTAAATAGTATTTTAAGTACTTTACCTAATAAACTAGATTCGCAGACCTTATTTGATAGTCAAATCAGTCCTGGTACCCACTTCAAAAGTGTGGATATACGAGTCTTGTTTAATTGTGTCCCAGACAACAATGCCACAAATAAGTCTCTATTGATCAAATCAATATGAGCTTATTTATTTGTCATTTTATATGTTTGAGATTTTATTTATATTCAAAATATAAATTCTGTTATTCACATCTAATGTGTTTATCTCGGTTTAAAGTCAGTATCCAACTCATAGCGGATTCTGAACATCAATACACATATTTTATGTACCACACTAAGTATTTAAAATCTAATTTTAATACTAGTTGTGAACATAACTAAGACAACATTTTTAAAGTTAGAGCCTCGCCCTTTCTTTAATTCCTTCGTGTCTTCCATATCCAAATGGTAGTCACTTTGGGATATGTCAATTATCCTTTTCAATATTTTACAAACCTTAGGCCAAGCCTTGGTTTTTTAGAATATTGAAAGAATGTGCACCTTGTGCTACATCCCCAATTGCAAACTTTGACTTTTCTCCACTAGAATAGTCAATAATTCTCCAAGAATTATTAATTGCAATTTTAATACTTTTAAATCTAAAGATAGATTTATTATAAGTATTAAATTAAGCATTAAAGTCATCATCACATAAATCTTCCAAAGATTTTATGCTCTACTATTTGCTTAATTTTGGGCGTAACGTATAATAAGTTATTTTATCAAATAAAGTAACCTATTATTTATTCCCAATTTGAAAATTAAATCATTTAAAATATTTTAATCCTAGATTATATTTTAAATATTCAACTTTTCAATTTTATCTTGATTACAATAGTCCAACTATTTAATCAACGATTAGTGGTACTTTTATATATAATGATTATAATAGTCCAACTATATAATCAAATATAATCCAAATTAATTAACCTCAATTACATTGATTACTATAATCCAATTATAAAATCAACTGTAAACTGAAATTAATTAATTCAAATATATTGATTAATATAATCCAATTATATATAATCAAGTATAATACAGTCCAACTGTTTATTAAAACAACAATTTAAATATTAGTCTAACTAATATTTAATCTAATGACGAAATAAAATAAAATGAGCGTGTTTAGCGAGTATTCGAACGAATGTTGCAAATTCAATACTTGCCTCCCACTATTTTTCGTCGAGCCTCTAACCCTCTGTGGAGTACTCGGGAAACCGTGTTTCCTAGTGGGCTAGGATCCTATTAAATAACACACAACCCTGACTTTGGCCAATAAAAAGTTGTATGCTATTTAACTAGGTAGATCTCACAGATCAATTGGATCTCATCCAATTCCTAGATCCGGTAGGTGGACATCCAAGTCCGAAACATATGTATAATGTCAATGTATCCATTACATTTTCCTAACCCTATCCTCTGAATCATCTAGGCCTTGGCTTTGGCCAAAAACAAACCTAATGATTCCAGTTAAGCTGGACCCATTGACGAGGAAAGTTTTGTAATCAATGTCATTGGACAAAAAGTGATCTGACTTTGGCCAATAAAAATCACGATTTGGACAAGACACCGATATGCAACAAAACTCTCATGATTCAAGTACATCCTTGATTGACAAAGGTCTTGACTTTGGTCAATAAAAACCAATGCCAACTTCGGATCTTGAACAAGAATCATTCAATGGAAGGATATTTTGCTTAATATAAAACGAGGGTTTTTCGCGTGCAAATTGGCTACCAATTTAATTATCTTTGTTAAGGTCTCATCATCATACACCCTTAAGCATGCATTCTAAACACATAATAAAGCGAGTATGAAATAAAATAATAATGATATGCGGATGGATATTTTACATTGATCCTAGATCAAATCTCTCACTTTCTCTCTCTCCGCTAGCACTTGTATTACTTCTACCCGTTACACTACACTTCTAAAGAAACCTCTTTTACATGGAGGGGAATAGGTGAGAAGAGAATACAAAGAAATAAGAGATAAGGCTGGACACGCAGGTCCAATTTAATAAATCAAATTTATTACAATTTCCAAAATCGCCCAACCCGACTAATATCCATCCGATATACATTATTCAAACATCATAACCATGTATTCATACAAGCATGTTATCAATCAATCAATCAAATTAATTAATCTTGATTATTAGTGATCATCCAATGTTCAAACAAAGATTTGATTTTTGTTCGAGTCAAACTCGTATTGCAAACACGTACTCAAAGTACAATTTCTACGAATTAAATTAAATTACATAATTAAATCCAATTTAATACGTATTTAATTCTAATTCATTATTTAATTCCAAATTAAATATTACACTTTTATTAACGAACCTTTACGACTTAAATTCCAAATTTAATCGCAACGGGTCTCAAAGCCCGATTAACATCTAATGTTTTATTTAATTAAAGTCCAATGGGCTTTTAATTAATTTCTATAGGCGTGGACTTTTGGTCAACTCGGGTCAAACCGAACAACCAAAATCCAATCCGGGAGTTACCCCATAAGCCTTTAAATTAATTTTGGCCCATTAGGCCCAATTAAATAATTAAGGTCCATTAAATCATAATTGGACCTTTTGGATTCGGTTTTGGGCCTAATTGGATCCAACCAATTTTGCCTAAACCCAACTTTGTTACAACAAAGCCCAAAAGCCCAATTACAACCTAACAAGCCCAATTTCCAAAATCAAGCCCAAATTAATTAACTTATAAAATTCCAAATTTCACAATTAATTAACCTAAGTGTAATACACAATCAATTACCCAATTAACATTTCTAAAATATCAATTAGCCTAATTAATCATGCACTTTAACAACCAAATAGTGTCCAACACAATTCAATTAAAATCAAACCCAATTAACATGCTTTAAGTCTCGGCAATTAGGGGTTTTTCAATTCGATTCGGTTTCAATCCAATTGAGTCCACAATCTTAATTTCCCAAATCAATACAATTCATCCAATGAATTAAAACAAAAAATCACAAAAATTTCATGTTCCTAAGATTCGGCCAAGCCACTTTAAAAGGGAAAATGTTCCAAATCAAAATTCAATCCAATTGAACTTCAAAACAACATTAACCAATTGTTTAAATCATCCAATGATCAAACAAAACAAATTACCAAGACATTAGGGTTCTTCCAATTTTCGGCCAAGCCTCCAATTTGGGGAAAATTGAATCCAATCCAATTTCATGAAATTGATCACACACAATCTCAATTAAACATGTTCTAAGCATACTTAAACATCCAATTCAATTAAAACATGCTTAAACACATTTTCCCAATTTCAAGTTTCATGTTCAACCTAAAGAATTGGGGAAAATTGATCTAATCCAATTTTCTTGAAATTGATCATGCACAACTTCAATTCAACCTCATTCAAGCATAATGCATCAAACAATTCAACCAAATCATGCCTAAATCGAGTTTACCCAAATTAAAGTTTTGACCAAAATAAGCAAATTGGGGAAAATCAATCCAATCAATTTTTTATCAAATTGATTACATACAACTCAAATTCAATCATATATAATCATTCTCAAACAATCAATTAGACAGAATCAAGCTAAAATCAAAAAGCCCCAAATATGCTCAAGAACCCTAATTCGGTTTTCATGCAACAAAAGCTCTAGATACCATTGTAGAGTTAATCAAGTCCCAAGATCACAAATCATGCATAAAAACCGCATATGAACATCTAAGGAGTAAGGCGGAAACATAACTCACATTGATTGGTTTTGATGAAATGAAGACATGCGTTTTTAAGCTCCCTCCAAGCTCGGCAATGGCTAGCTTCTGAACTGCAGTGGACGCACGGTTTGGGCTGTGAAATCTATCTCCTCCATTTTCGGCCATTGATGAGCACCATTGAAGCTCAAAGCTTCAAGCTTTCCAAGCTCATGAAGACCTTCCCTATCACCTATGTATTACTCAAGGTGTGCTAGCACTTATCATCTTCCATGCTCTCCATTTTCTCGGTGAGACCAGAAAATGAAGAAGAAAAACGGCAGTGAAGCGTAGATGAGAGGAGAGAAAAGAGAGGGAAGAGAGAAACCGTATGCCTGTCATGTGAGAGGAGAAAAAGATTTTAATATATATATATATTTTTTTTTATTTCATTTACCAGTAAAATCAATAAAACATATATCTTATCTTTTTAATTCAAAAGTCAAAAGTTAAAAACAATAAGCTTTTTCAATCTTTCAACTTTTAACTTTAAGTCACATCACATCTATTCACTTTAATAAAGTGACATGTTGTCAAGTCACATCACTCAAAGTGACAATTGATTTGACGATTGACGCGACTAGCGATTTGACGCTTGATGTGACTTGCGTGCCGCGCTCGAATTCGAAATGCGAATGCGCTCGCAATCACTCTCGGGCTCGGGTTCGCTAATTCCAAATTAACGAATTTTCCGTCGCGTCGTAATTAAATGATTACGCCTAGCGAATTCACTATTCACGTCGCTAACGAATTAATTCTAAATTAATTCGTTCGCCCGAATTAAAATCTAATTTTAATTCCGCGTCGAAATCCAATTTCGATTAATATATCGAATATATTAATTTTATCGATTAATTCCAAATTAATCGTTCTCTCTCTTTAATTAATATTTTATCCCAGATAAAATATCTCCGCAATTAATCCCAGATTAATTTTCTCTCTCATCGAATTAATCCCAGATTAATTCTATCTCTCTCTTCTAATTAATCCCAGATTAATCAAAGTGCGAGTAATACGTCATCGGTGAATCTTCAGGAAGCGACCCATGAGATCTCCGGATATGTTGGCAGTAAATACGATCGTCGGACTGTCCGAACACGTAAGTACCGTACCTCGTACTACGTTTATATCGATTTACAAGACAAGGTTGGCTTCTAGCAAAGCGCCATGCCTACCCAATTCTCCAGAAATATTCTTACAGGAATATATAGATCTGTATCAAGCGTAGTATACCGTAGTATTGTGTATATCGGCCCAGTATCGGATAATCACGTGCTAGGGCTGGGGGTGGATAAGTGTCTCCCCCGTCCGAAGCACATATCGGATGTCTGGTAACATAGTCTCTATAATCGGATATACATGACCTGGTCACAATATCCCGATTGGTTGCGCAACACTCAAGAGCACTAGTACCGTATCCTGCGTGACATCAACTCCAATATGACTGAAGTGATACTTCCGTCTTGACATCACACCCAATACACTACGACTCTCTGATAAACCCAGAAATGGTGTACACAGAACCCGTTTAAAGTCCCCTACCACCAAGACCAAAGTCTATCGATTATCGTAAGTATAAGCGATGTAAGTCTCAGGTTAAGACCATACACACCTACCTTGATTTCGGCCTCCCATAGACACATAGTCATAATACCAATGGGATTCCGAGGGGTCTATCCAGAGCGAAGCTGTTTCCCGTACCATCGGTGAAACACGACCTCCTATCGCACTTGCATAAGTATCCAATACTTATATATATGAGAACTATGCCGTTGTGCCCTCACAAACGCGCACAAGTGCAATACTAGCCTATTCCGCATTATCGATGTCCAGTCTCGATAATACTACGGCTAGGGATATTTAATGATTAAACCTTCGGGGACTGATACTGTCTCATATCATTCTCAGTCCAGGTACTAATCATAGGGACCTCTCTTCATTTATATATCTATGGTGATCTAATCACAAATGATGAGAGTGCAATTTCCTTGTCACATAGTTAATTTGCTACAACAACACAATGATCTGTGCAAATAGTGACGCTATGGGTCATTTTGTCCAACACTTACATAGTTTATTCACATCTTTTATGCTTAATTGATCTTGGCTAGTTCTTAGAGAACCCAACATGAATTGTAGGTCCATTTGGTCTCTGTGCTAGCTCGATATACTATAGAAGATTAAATATAATAGATAGTCTAATTATATATTCACATACACACACACATATATATATATATATATATATGATTGATAATTTTTTTTTGTCACACTTGAAACTATATCTTAATTTTAATATATGGTTTTTATAATAAATGAATATATGATAATTGTTTATTATATATTATTTTATTAAATTATATGTTATAATTTAATAAAATATTTGATTTACTAATTATTCCAAAAATATGTTTTGGAAACACTTTGGTTGGAATGGAAGTTAAACTTTTTAAATGGTTATAACATATTCTTATTTAGTAACAACTTTTTGTCATGATGATGACTTAAGTAAAAGATTTTTATTTTACTAAAAATGAAAGGGTTGACTGAATTCTTAAGGAAAAAAAGGGTCAGGGTTTTTTTTATTTGTAAAATAAACCACCAAGTATAAAGGTAAAGTTAGTTATCCTTTTACCCTAACTCACTTGTGTGAAACCCTAGCCACCATAGTTCATATGTTTTCTCTCAAGAGTTGTAAGAAAAGAAAAAGAACAAAACAAAATAAAAAAATTATGGTGTGATAATTTTTTATCTCTAAAGTCTTTAGAAACTGGTTTGTGAGTCTAGCCTACTCTAGTTTTGATTGATTGTGAGACATATCATGAAAGACCAATCGGGATTGGAAAGCAAAACAAATCATCATCATCTTTATTTTCTTATTTACCCTACACGACAGTGGGCAGAAAAAAGTCTCATTGTCGCATGTTGTTTGGTGTTATGGGACTCGGTTGTTTTTATTTCTTATACCGTAAAATTAGGGAACATTAAAGGGGCATTTCAAGAGTGTTGTGGGAATTTTTTTGTTGGAAAATCAGACCTGAAACATTGTTGTAGTTGACGCAAATAAGAGGCTGATTTGAACATGAGTTGGCCGTATTTGTGGGTGAACAATTGCTCATATCTGAGCTGATGTTCGAGAGCTTTTCCAGGGATGAAATATTGTTCAAAACAGAAGCAAAAATCCAGCCTTGGAGCCGGTCATATTTGACCAAAAAAGGAGAAGGGCAGAAAAACTTTTCAAGTTTGATCCGGGTGAGGCATTTTCGCTGCACTGGAACTAGGAAAACTCAGTTCCTGCAGTTGGTTACAGATCAATATACATCTGGCTGGATACATATTTGAGATATAAGTCTGGTCGGAAATTAGTCAGTCATGATTCCAATTATTTGGGATTTACACGTGCGCTGATGGTTTAATATATGTCCGGCCATACGTTAAATTTGAATTTATGTCTCGCCGAACATACTCAGATTCGTGACTTCAGTGATTGGAAATTTGCTCACTCAATGAAAACTCTAATTTATCTGGTCGGGTTAAGGGTTTCTAAGAATGTCTTTTTGGCATTCAACCTCACGACTTTCCGTACTTTCGAATGGTGCCCCATACGAGAATCATCATTGGGCTATGCATAGATATAAAATATCTGCAGTCATCTCCAGTTTGGTAGGCTTGTGTAGTGTGTGAAAATGATAAGTTTATCAAATTCATGTATATATTTTTACTTACCTGGTTTTTCTGACACGTCGGACTTACATGGTCTCTGTAGTAGTTGGTTTTGTTGATAGATGGGCCATCAAACCTTCGTTGTTTTGAAAGGTGATGAGATATTTCGATCCTGGTGCATAACTTTGTGAAAGTTAATGAACCTTCAGGTTCTCCGATGTTTCAATCAGTTTGAAGTACTTCAACCACTGTCCTGAATTCTGATAAACTAGCCCCTCTAGCCCCATGATGCTTTGATCAGTTGAGGTGCTTCAACCCATGTCTGAAATCTGATATGTTGGAGACTCAGTCCTGCTGACGCTTCGATCAGTTGAGGTGTTTCAACCTATATCTGATAAGTTGGACCCTTATGACCTCAAAGCTTCAATCGGTTGAGGTGTTTTGACCCATGACTGAAATCTAATAAGTTGGACCTTTAGTCCCTTCGATGTTTCGATTGGTTGAGGTGTTTCGATCTCTGTCTGAAATCTGATAACTTGCACCCTCAGTGTTGGACAATTATGACCCATAGCGTCACTATTTGTAAAAGACATTGTGGTTTTTGTACAAATTAACTATGTGAAAATGGAAATTGCATTTTATCATTTTGTAATTTGATTACTTGAATATATAAATGATAAAAGTCCTTATGATTAGTTCCGGATTATAAGATATGAGACAATATCAATCCATTAAGGTTTTTTTTTAAATATCCATAGTCGTAGTATTATCGAGACTGGACATCGATAATGCGGAATAGACTAGCATTGCACTTGTGCATGTTATGGAAGCGTAACAACATAGTTCTCATATATTTAAGTATTGGATACTTATGCAAGTGTGATAGGAGGTTGTGTTTACCAATGGTACGAAAACTGCTTCGCCCTGGATAGACCCCTCGGAATCCCATTGGTAGTATGACTATGTGTCTATGGGAATTTGAATCAGGGTAGGTGTATTTGGTCTTAACCTGAGACTTACATCGCTAGTACTTGCGACAATCAATACGCTTTGGTTTTGGTCATCCGGGACTTTAACAGGTTCTGTGTAGGCCTCTTCTGGGTTTATTGAGAATCGTAGTGTATTGGATGTGATGTCAAGACGGAAGTATCACTTCAGTCATATGGAGATGATGATCACGCAGGGATACAGAACTGGTACTCTAATGTGTTACAACCATCGGGATAATATTACAAGGTCATGATTATCCGATTAAAGAGACTAGTTGCTTGTGATCCGATATATGCTTCGTATGGGGCAGACACTATTCCAACCCCAAGACTTGCATGTGACATCCGATATTGGATCGCAATATGCTATACTATGTATACTACGCTTACATAGATTATATATTCATTTCAGAATATTTCTGGAGAATTGGGTAGGCACGGTGCTTTGCTAGAAGCCAACCATGTCTCGTAAATCGGTATGAACGTAGTACGAGGTACGCACGTGTTCGGATAGTCCGATGATCGGATTTACTGCCAACATATCCAGGGATCTCAATGGTCGTTTCCCGAAGATTCACCGATGCCATATGATTCGAACATAATTAATCTAGGATTAATTACAGAGAGATTTTATTTGGGATAAAATACTATTAGAAGAGAGAGAACGATTAATTTGGAATTAATCGATAAAATAATATATTCAATATATTAAATGAAATTAGATTTCATAACGGAATTAAAATTGGATTTTAATTCGGGCGAATGAATTAATTTAGAATTAATTCGCGAGCGACATGAATAGTAATTTTGCTAGGCATAATTATTTAATTAATTTGATTTAATTACGTCGCAATGGAAAATTTGTTAATTCGGAATTAACAAACCCGAGCCCGGAATGTGTTTGCGGGCCCACTCAGATTTTGAATTAAGTGGGCTCACAAGTCACATCTCCTAGTCACTTTAAATAAATTTTTGTTGATGGGTTTTGTTGGGTTGTTGGTGACTTGTCCAACACACCAAATTGGTGAGATGATGGACATATACCAAATATTGATTTTGGTATATCATTAATTTGATTTTGGAAATCAAACACAAGTTAACAAAAATCATCTCTCTTCCTCTCTCTTTACACGCCACTCTCTCTCTCTCCCAAATATCTCCATTGCCATGAGCTTCACAAGGAGATAGGAAAATTTTGTTGCAATATTTTCAAGGTGCTAGCACTTCAAAGAATCATACAAGGTGATAGGGAAACCTTCCCATTGAGCTTGGAATCAAAGATCAAAGCTTGGAGCATTGATTCAACATTCAAAGAGAAGATCTTGGAGCACTTCTCAAAGGCAATTTTTTGATCAACACTTCCTACAACCGTTCAAAGTGAGTATTTTTCTGCAACTTTACTTTGAGTATTCACATGTTTCATGCTTAATATGATCTTGGGATGACCTTAGAAACCCAACAATGGTATCAGAGCGCCTATTTGAGCATAATTTGATTAGGGTTTATATACTAAAATTTGGGTAAATTTGATTTGAGCATGATTTGATCTAATTATTTGTTTGAGTATGCTTGTATATTGATAACTTAGAGTTATATATGATCAATTTGATGAAAAATTAATTAGATTAATTTTCCCCAATCATGAAGGCTTGGCCGAATGTAATGATAAACCCTAGGTCATGGTGATTTTGTTTTTTAAATCATTGGATGAGTATAAAGACATGATATATATTGATTTGTGATTTAATTGGATTGAAATCAAAATTGGATATAAAATCCTTATATTGCCGTGAACAAAGAAGCATGGAAATGAATTGATTTTGTTTCAATAATGTTGGACATGTGTTGAAAATATTAATGCATGATTAATTAATTAAATTGATATTTTGGAAATGTTAATTTAGATAATTAATTAGTGCTAAACACTTTAATTAATTAAATTATGAAATTTGAAATTTTAGAATTTAATTAATTGGGCTTAATTGGAATTGGGCTAAAGATGTTGTATTTGGGACTAATGGGCTTGGTTGGGCCAAGTTGGTTATAACAATTGGATTGGATCCAAATTGGGCCTAAACCATTCCATTAAGTCCAAATATAATATATGGGCCTTTAAATATTTAATTGGGCCTAATGGGCCAAAATTGATTTATTGGCAAATATGGTGATTCCTTAATTGGGCCTTGGTGTTGGACAATTATGACCCATAGCGTCACTATTTGTACAGATCACGGTGTTGTTGTACAAATTAACTATGTGACAAAGGAGATTACACTCTTATCATTTGTGATTAGATCACCTAGATATATAAATGATAGAGAGGTCCCTGTGATTTGTTCCTGGATTAAGAATGATATGAGACAGTATCAATCCACGAAGGATAAATTACTAAATATCCCTAGTCAGAGCATTATCGAGATTGGACATCGATGAATGCTTAAAAGACTAGTATTACACTTGTGCGTGTTGTGAGGACACAACGACATAGTTCTCATATATTTGGGTATAGGATACTCATGCAAGTGTAATAAGAGGTTGTGTTTTACTGATGGTACGGGAAACAGCTTCGCTCTGGATAAGACCCCCTCAGAATTCCATTGGTAGTATGACTATGTGTCTATGGAAATCCGAAATCAGGGTAGGTGTATTTGGTCTTAACCTGAGACTTGCACCGCTAATGCATACGACAATCAATATACTTTGGTTGAGATCGTCCAGGGCTTTAACCGGTTTCTGTGTACGCTAATTCTAGGTATATCGAGAATCGTAGTGTGTTGGGTGTGATGGTAAGACGGAAGTGTCACTCCAGTCATATGGAGTTGATGATCGCGCAGGGATACAAAACTGGTTCTCTATATAAGGTTGCAACCGTCGGGATAATATGACTTGGTCATGATTATCCGATATTAAAGAGACTAGTTGCTCGTTATCCGATATATGCTTCGTACGGGGCAGACACTGTACCAGCCTCAGGCCTCGCATGTGATCATCCGATACTGGACAGAAATACGCAATACTACGTATACTACGCCTGATACAGATCCTTTATTCCTGTAATGATATTTCCGGAGAATTGGGAGGCATGGCGCTTTGCTAGAAGCCAACCTTGTCTTGTAATTCGGTATAAACATAGTACGAGGTACTTACGTATTCGGATAGTCTGACGACCGAATTTACTGCCAATATATCCGGGGATCTCATGGGTTGCTTCCCAAAGATTCACCGATGACGTATAACTCGCACTTTTAATTAATCTGGGATTTATTAGATGAGAGAGAAAATTAATATGAGATTAATTGCGGAGATATTTTATCTGGCATAAACTATCATTTATGGAGAGAGAACGATTAATTTGTAATTAATCGATTAATTAATATATTTGATATATTAAACGAAATTGGATTTCGACGCGGAATTAAAATTAGATTTTAATTCGGGCAAACGAATTAATTTAGAATTAATTTGTTAGCGATGTGAATAGTGATTTTGCTAGGCGTAATCATTTAATTACGACGCAAAGGAAAATTCGTTAATTTAGAATTAGCGAACCCGAGCCTGAGATTATTTGCGAGCGCATTCGCATTTCGAATTCGAGTGCGGCAAATCAAATCAAGCGTCAAATCGCTAGTCGCAACTAGCGTCACATCACTCGTCAATCAAGTGATGGATGTCTTTCACTTTGAGTGATTGATGCCAGTCACTATTCACTGAGTGATGGATTGATGGCAAGTTGATGTGTGTGGTTGGCATTTAATGTTTTGTTTTGGAGGGAAAAAAAATTCGTAATGGTTTTGGAAATATATTACCATTTTTTTGCTAAACAAAAACAACACGTAAATCTCTCTCTCTCCTCCATTCTCTCTTCATCACTCACGCCCAAAGGGCTGTGAAATTGTTCTGGTTTTGCTGGGCAGTGACCGAGCAAAGGGAAGCACAAGTGCTTGATTTTGTGGCAAAATCAAGAGAGCTAGCACTCCGAGAGACATGCGAAGGTGATAGGGAAGTTCACCCATGAGCCGGGAACCATTCGACGAAGCTTGGAGCTTGACGAAGGAGACCAAAAGGCCGAACCAGTGAGCTTTAGCTGCTGTTTTGACGTGACCAGTGCAGTGGGCAGTGAAGAATTTTTGTTGCCTAAAGCGTCGCTCAACCGCTCGATGTAAGTATTCCGCGACTTTCTCGATTGTTATTCGCACTTGTTTCATGTTTGTTATTCGATCCTATGGACCTAGAAACTCCAACACTTGGTATTTGGGTTTGACCCATATTGACCAAAGCCCATGCCTTAAGAAATTAATTGAAAGCCCATTGGACTTTAATTAAATGAACATTGGATGTTAAATGGGCTTTGAGACCCATTAAGATTAGATTTAGAATCTAAGTCGTAAAGACGCATTAAAAGTGTAATTATTTAGTTTGGAATTAAATATAGAATTAGTATTGAATACAAATTAAATTGGATTTAAAATTATAGTTCGATATAATTCAAGATACGGACTTGGAGTACTTATTCTTAAACGAGTTGTACTCGCGCAAATCAAATCATTGTTTGAACATTGGATTATCACTTAATCAAAGATTAATTAATTGAATTATATTGATTGAATAACATGCTTTGTGTGAATACATGGATGTGTTGTATGGATAATGTATATCGGATGGATATTAGAAGGGTGAGGGCAATTTTGGAAATTGTTGAAATAAATTTAGAATGTATTAAATTGGACCTGCGTGTCCAGCCTTATCTCTCGATTCTTTGTAATTCTCTTCTCACCTAATTCCCCTCAATGTTAATGAGGTTTCTTTATTGTATTATGTAATTGGATAGAAGTTAGAATAGTGCTAGCCGGGGAGAGGAAATTGAGTGATTTGTTCAAGGAACAATTTGTGAGATATCCATCCGCATATCATTATTAATTTATTTATCATGCCTTATTATGCTTTTAGAATGCATACTTAAGGGTGTATGATGAGACCTAAACAAAGACAATTAATTGGTTGCCAATTATGGGAAAAACCCTCAATAAATGTTAAGTGTTTTTCCTTCCATTGAATGATTCATTCTTAAGATCCAAGATTGACATTGGTTTGTTGGCCAAAGTCAAGACCTTTGTCCATCGCGGATGTGTTTGAACAATGAAGGCTTTGTTCCATATCGTATGTCTTGTCCAAGTTGTGATTTGTTGGTCAAAGTCAAGATCACTTCTTGTCCATCGACATCGATTACGAAGCTTTCCAAGGTCAATGGGTCTCGCTTAACTGGAATCATTAAGCTTGTTGAGCCAAAGCCAATGCTTAGTTGATTCAGAGGAAAAGGCTAGGAAAATATATTGGATATATTGACATATATATTGTTTATATGTTTCGGACTTGGAGGTCCACCTACCGGATCTAGGAATTGGATGAGGTTCACCTACCGGTTATGTGTATCTTATGAGACACAAGTCGGAAACCTTTGAGAAATTCAAAGAGTTTCGACACGAAGTAGAAAAACAGACCGGCAAAAGTATTAAGACATTACGGTCGGACCATGGTGGCGAATACTTAAGCAATGAGTTTCTTAATTACATGAAATAATATGGTATTCTATCACAGTGGACTCCTTGGAACACCGCAATTAAACGGTGTGTCCGAACAGAGAAACTGAACTTTGTTAGACATGCTAAGGTCTATGATGAGTAGCACAGAGCTACCTATTTCCTTCTGGGGATATGCATTGAACAGTACAATACTTATTTTGAAAAAGGTTCCGTCAAAGTCTGTTCAATAGACTCCGTACGAGATATGGACAGGAAAGAAACCGGGTTTCGCATTCCTGAAGATTTGGGGTTGCTGGGCATACGTTAAACTTTTGGAAGATACCAAACTAGAGCCCAAATCGGATAAATGCCTATTTGTAGGATATCCTAGGGAAACCAAAGGATATTACTTCTATCACCCACAAGAGAACAAAGTATTTGTTGCTCTATATGTGATTTTCCTTTAGAAGGAATTCCTAAATGCAGTGGTAAGTGGGAGGAAAGTAGAACTCGATGAAAATCGGAGTGATACTGTTCCTGACAAAGAATCCTTAACGGAACATTAACAATCCATCAGGGATGAGACTGTACCACAATCTTCGAATACACAAGAATCGCGTAGGTCAGAGAGAGTCAGAAAACAACCTGAGAGGTATGAGTTTCTGATCTCACCTCATGTGGATATCAATCTCATTGAGGATAACGAGCCGGCTACGTATGAGGAAGCGATACAAGATATCGATTCTGCTTTATGGTAAGAGGCCATGAAGTCCGAAATGGATTCCATGTACACCAACCAAGTTTGGACACTGGTTGATGCACCAGAAGGCGTAAAGCCTATTGGTTGCAAATGGGTCTTGAAGAAGAAGACCAACATGGATGACAACGTACAAATATACAAAGCTAGGCTTATAGCGAAAGGGTATCATAAACGACATGGTGTCGATTATAAAGAAACTTTTTCACCTGTTGCCATGATTAAATCCATTCAGATTATGCTTGCTATTGCTGCATATTTCGATTACGAGATATGGCAGATGGACGTCAAAACCGCTTTCCTTAACATAAACCTTTTGGAGGATGTTTATATGCAACATCCTGACGGTTTTGTCGTACCAAAACATGCAAACAAGGTTTACAAGTTAAATCGATCCATTTATGGATTGAAGCAAGCATCACATTCTTGGAACCAACGTTTTGATGAGATCATAAAAGAATATGATTTCGTTCAAAACGAGGATGATCCTTGTATAGATAAGAAGGTTAGTGGGAGCGCACTGACATTCATTATCCTTTACGTTGATGATGTATTGCTTATAGGCAATGACATTCCCATGCTACAATCGGGCTTTCATTAAAATTCTCTATGAAGGATCAGGGAGAAGCAGCCTTTATTCTAGGAATAAAGATCTACCGGGATAGATTTAGAAAGCTGCTTGGACTCTCCCAGAGCACGTACATTGACAAATTGTTGAAGAGATTTAACATGGATCAGTCCAAGAGGGGACTGTTGCCAGTGTCACATGGCGTCACTCTATCTAAGGACATGTGTCCTAATACTCAAGATGAGAGAGACAACATGAGTCGGATCCCGTTCACCTCGGCAGTCGGATCGATCATGTATGCCATGATATGTACGCGACCTGATGTCTCGTATGCTTTGAGCATGTGTAGTCGCTATCAGGCCGATCCAGGTGATGGTCACTGGATGGCAGTTAAGAATATCCTTAAGTATCTTAGACGAACTAAGGATTCTTTCTTAATCTATGGAGATGGAGAACTAGAGGTAACTGGGTATACCGATGAAAGTTTCCAAATCGATAAAGACGACTGCAAGTCGCAATCTGGGTACATATTTTGTTTGAACAACGGAGCAGTAAGCTGGAAATCTTCCAAGCAAGAGACTTTTGCCGATTCAACAACAAAAGCGGAGTGTATTGCAGCAGCTGAAGCAGCAAAAGAGGCAGTTTGGATCCGTAAATTCCTAATTGGATTAGGAGTAGTTTCGTTAGCAGCTGAGCCCGTTCCATTGTATTGTGACAATAACGGGGCTATAGAGCATGCTAAGGAACCGCGGTCTCATCAATGATCCAAACATGTTCTTCGACGTTTCCATCTAATTCGTGAGATCGTACATCGTGGCGATGTGAAGATCAAGAAGGTCGCATCAGAGGATAACATTGCAGATCCGCTGACGAAAGCAATTCCTCAGCAAAATTTTGAGCGACATGTACATAGTTCAGGTGTTAGATGCTTGAGTGACTGGCTATAGGCCAAGTGGGAGATTGTTGGACAATTATGACCCATAGCGTCACTATTTGTAAAAGACATTCTGGTTTTTGTACAAATTAACTATGTGACTTATCATTTTGTAATTTGATTACTTGAATATATAAACGATAAAAGTCCTTATGATTAGTTTCAGATTATAAGATATGAGACAATATCAATTTATAAAGGTTTATCATTAAATATCCCTAGTCGTAGTATTATCAAGACTGGACATCGATAATGCGGAATAGACTAGTATTGCACTTGTGCGTGTTATGTAAGCGTAACAACATAGTTCTCATATATTTAAGTATTGGATACTTATGCAAGTGTGATAGGAGGTTGTGTTTACCGATGGTATGGAAACAGCTTCGCTCTGGATAGACCCATCGGAATCCCATTTGTAGTATGACTATGTGTCTATGGGAATCCGAATCAGGGTAGGTGTATTTGGTCTTAAATTGAGACTTACATCGATAGTACTTGCGACAATCAATACGCTTTGGTTTTGGTCATCCGGGACTTATAACAGGTTCTGTGTACGCCTCTTCTGGGTTTATTGAGAATCATAGTGTATTGGATGTGATGTCACGACGGAAGTATCACTTCAGTCATATGGAGATGATGATCACGCAGGGATACAAAACTGGTACTCTAATGTGTTGCAACCATCTGGATAATATGACAATGTCATGATTATCCGATTAAAGAGACTAGTTGCTTGTGATCCGATATATGCTTCGTACGGGGCAGACACTATTCCAGCCCAGGCCTTGCATGTGACATCCAATACTGGATTGCAATACGATATACTACGTATACTACGCCTTACATAGATTATATATTCCTTTAAGAATATTTATGGAGAATTTGGTAGGCACGGTGCTTTGCTAGAAGCCAACCGTGTCTCGTAAATCGGTAAGAATGTAGTACGTGGTACGCACGTGTTCGGATAGTCCGACGAACGGATTTACTGCCAACATATCCAGAGATCTCATGGGTCGCTTCCCAAAGATTCACCGATGACATATGATTCGAACATAATTAATCTCGGATTAATTACGGAGAGATTTTATCTGGGATAAAATACTATTAGAAGAGAGAGAACGATTAATTTGGAATTAATCGATAAAATAATATATTCGATACATTAAATGAAATTAGATTTCATAACGGAATTAAAATTGGATTTTAATTCGGGCAAACGAATTAATTTAGAATTAATTCGCGAGTGACGTGAATAGTAATTTTGCTAGACATAATTATTTAATTAAATTTGATATAATTACGTCGCAATGGAAAATTCGTTAATTCGGAATTAACGAACCCGAGCCCGGAATGTGTTTGCGGGTCCACTCGGATTTTGAATTAAGTGGGGCCCACATGTCACATCATAAGTCACATCTCCTAGTCACTTGCAGTGACGGTTCGGGAATGGACCACCTCATAGTAACGGTTCGGGAATGGACCACCATAGAGTAACGGTTCGGGAATGGACCACTTCATACAGTAACGGTTCGAGAATGGACCACCTCATAGTAACAGTTCGGGAATGGACCACCTCATAGTAACGGTTCGGAAATGGACCACCTCACACAGTAACGGTTCGGGAATGGACCACCTCACAGTAACGGTTCTAGAATGGACCACCTCATAGTAACGGTTCGGGAATGGACCACCTCATAATAACGGTTCAGGAATGGACCAGGGGTCGCAACACCTCACCACCAACAAATTAGTTTGAATCATCTCAACAACAGGTAAGTCAGGTAGCAGCTGGCGAGCCAGGTAAGTAAAAATGCATGCATAACTTTGATAGGCTTGTCATTGTCACACACTGCACAAGCCCATCAAAGTAGGGGCGACTGTAGACACTTGCATTTTTGCATGATACCGATGATGAGCCTCGTTTGGAGGCACTACCCGATAAGTTACGGAATTTGCGGGAAACGGACGTCGAAAGGGGAAATTCAGGATAAGTATGTCATCAGATTTAATTCGCATGTTCACTGCATGTGCGTTCGTGCCGCGTTCGGAAACACGTTTGAACGGTGAACATATTACGGCGTTCGTGTAGCGTCCGAATAAGCGTTCGAACGACCATCGATATTTCTGTTTTACTGCTAGCCACACGCCCAAAGCCCATCTAAAGCCCATTTAGCCCACCAAGCTCAATCCAAAAATAATTAAAAAACTTAAAATACATGTCATAAATTAAATCAAATCCAATTTAAATCAAAATAATATCCTTCCTAATCGAATTAAATCCAATCAAACTAAATCAAATCAAATCAAATCCCCCTTCCTAAATTAAATAAATCAAATTCCAAATTAAAAATATTTTGAAATCAATCCCCACCAAAATTACACAAATTTATTTCCCTTTTCAAATTAATTAAATACACACATAATTTACTTGATTTGTTTCCTTTTCAAAACCCACGCATAACCCTAATACACCACTATAAAATAAAACACAAACCAAAAACCAAAAGGCTTGACTCTCTCTCGCGGCCAAATAAAATAAACCCTAAACAACTTATTGACACACTCTCTCTCAACCACTTCTTCTCTCATTCGGCCACCCCAACAACTCTCGTCCAAAGACAACCACAAACCCTAAATCATACCCCAAAGCTCTCAGAAGTCACGTCCCCCTCTCTGATACCTCTCACCTCTTCTCCCTCCTCATAAATTCTCAGCAAGCATCAGCCATAAACACAAAAGCAGCCCTCCATAAAAATAGCAAAAACCTATATGCTCTCTCTCTCTCGATTAAACACTAAACAACGAAAAAACCCTAATAGATAAATAGGTGCTCTCTCGACTCCCCATCACAGCAGCCCCGAACCTAAATAGAACGCACATGCAAGTCTCTCCTCAACACACGTTCACACACAATCCTAGACACACACTCATCAACTACCACACACACACGTCTCTCTCTCACACAGCCAAAACACAAAACCACAGCCTCCAACCGACACAACAAAGCAGAATAACCCTTCACTAAGGACAAAACAGTGCACAAGCACCCCTATAACCACAAGCAAACAAGCACAAACCTGCACAAAAATAATGAGCTAACAAACTGCACCAAACCAGTCTCAGAAAGCACCCAAAAATAGTGGCCAAATAACCCCGAAAGATAGCCTGAAAACTGCAATAAAAATAGTAGAAAAACAGCAAGAAAAGATTGAGAAAACAACAGTGAAAACAGCAGAACAGCGAAGGAAAATATTGGACCAGCAAACCAGGAAAATAACGGAGCATTAACCCTTCCAGCGACATCCCAACGTACTCCCGAGAAGTGACTTAAAAGGTAATACCTGAGGGCCCCCTTCGTCATATTTTTATTTTGTTATCCCGGACACGGCATGCTTGGTTGGACATGGAATACGTCCAACCGGGCATGCGAAGTCCTACATTAAAAAATGGCCAAACCATTGGTCACATTGCTTTATTATTCCGCATTTATTTTCAGTCATTTTTCTTTCTTTAATATTTCCCAATTAGCTTACTATTTATCGCTTCCGTTATTTATTGTTATTTCATCACATGCAATATCATATTTCATGTATACATTGGGTTAATGATTGCATTACGTTAAATGGTCGGTGCTATGTCTTATGGTATATCGGATGGAAACCCAGACATAAATTATGTAGCTGAATCCGAATGGACGGTAATGCGGTCTGTACTTGGGATACAACTCCACGTACCGCTTGGGAAACTTTCAAGCACGTGTTTCATTTTGTGATTTAAATCTATATTTATTGTTCCGTTATTTATTTTTTCTATGCATTGTTTCTTCATTTATGTATTGTTAATCTAATGCACATGGGCTAACTAGGGTGGATTAAAGGTCCTCTATTCGAGGGAAATGCCTAAAGGCTACCTTTACCACGATGTTTTGCCGCGCCGGACGAAGTACACTCGATTGAATGTGAAATACGTTCAATCGGGCATACAAGGTCCCGTATTATTTATTTGATTATTCATGCATTGCATTCTAGTGCGCATTGCTAACTAGGGTGGATTAAAGGTCCTCTATTCGAGGGAAATGCCTAAATGCTACCTTTACCACGATGTTTTGCCGCGCCGGATGAGGTACACTCGATTGAATGTGAAATGTGTTCAATCGGGCATACAAGGTCCCATATTATTTATTTGTTTATTCATGCATTGTTAATTTAATGTGCATGGCTAACTAGGGTGGATTAAAGGTCCTCTATTCGAAGTAAATGCCTAAAGGCTACCTTTACCATGATGTTTTGCCGCGCCGGACGAAGTGCACTCGATTGAATGTGAAATGTGTTCAATTGGGCATACGCGGTCCTATATTATGTATTTTTTCTTTCACGTTTGGGTTTGCGTCGTTTCAGATACCATTTTGGTAATCTAGTTCGAACGTGTTTCCGAACACTACACGAACGTATGAATTCTGCCTTATTCCGTTCGAACGTGTTTACGAACGCTACTCAAATGGGCATATATTTTGTTTTATCATGCATCAGGTCTTACCCCATTTGAATGCGTTACTGAACGCTATACGAACGCATATATTATGTTTCATTTACGTTCGAAAGCGTTTTAGAATGCTACTCGAACGCGCATCTATTTTGTTTTATCATGCATTAGGCCTTGTCCCATTCGAACGTGTTTCCGAACGCTATACGAACGTGAACATTCTGTTTACCGTTCGAACATGTTTCAAACGCTACACGAACGCACATACAGTGCATATACTTCTTTTCGTCCCATTTCATGCATGTTTGCTTCCTTGATCATTTCTTTTGCACTATATGATTAATCATATCATTTCATTATTTACGCTTAGATAATTATCATCTATTTATATTTCTGCATTTATCTATTTAATGTGTTTATGAGATTGTGTGCTTGTCTTTATTTCACTTACTTTTATGCATGCAAACTTAGATATAGGTTGTATGCAAATTTAGATGTAGGTTATTCTTGCGTATGTATGTTGCGTAGACTTGGTTATATTATCGCTTAAATCCGTTCATGACAAGACGCATAAGTAAGGGACCATTCCAAACCCAACGTTTTGAGGTCTTCCCTTGTGAGGGGTGAGTGCGGCCTTAAATCATTTCTCAGTTCACACTGGGTGGCGACTCCATTATTCTCCGGTTTATTCCCCCGCGGGCTACTCCGTACTCCCCACCGGGCCGCGAGCCTAGAACAGCGTCGCCGATTTCTGTGTCCTACAGTCTGGCGACTCCACTGGGGATATAGAATTGGCCCCGAAATAATGTCTTGTAATGTTTTTGATTTGTGTTTTAGTTAACCATGTCTACATTGGGTTGAAGGGGTTTAATCAAATGCGTTATTAGAGCTAGGTAATGGTTTGGTGTCTTCCCTCATTCACTACCTTTCTATGGCTGAAAGGAAAGGCTGTGAAGGCACCTAGATAATCATTTACTCGAAGCTCACTGTGACGGACTAATTTGGAGGACCTATCGCTTATTCCTGTCACCAAGGCGATAATAGCCTAAGAGGCTTGGGTATTTAAGAGAGCTCGCTCCACCCTCCCTCTGGGGAATCTTCGGTAGGAAATCCATTTGACAGTCAATCATGCATCATAACTCGTTGGCACGTACCTTAAGGTATAAAAAAGGTGCGCTCACTTGGTTGCTCGAACCCTTGAGTGGGGAGACCTAGTTGTGGGCAACCCTTTGCCAGTGGGAGCCTTTGTCTACACTCCTATAAACCCACATGTGAACCATAGTCATATATCCCATAGAATTTGCCCCTTTATGCTTTTGATAACCACATGCATATTATATCTCATGCACCGCACACATTTCATGCATCTCATGCATATACGCATCATGTTAACCCTGTATCTTAAAAGCCATCATAGATATCCGTTGGGTTAGAGAAGAAAGGAAGATTTGTCTAAAAGAGTTTAGCAAACATGGATATCGGGGAAAAGGAAACTGAGGAACGGAAAACTTTACGGCAAGAATAGAAAGACCATTGGGGGCCTAAAAAAAGAATAAAAAGAATAAAAAAAAGAAAAAAACAAAAAAAAACAAAAAAGATTGTTTGTTCTCAGTCATTAATAGTTAGGCATAAGTCCAATGATGAAATCGTTTGCTTTAGGGAGAAATCTTAGAAACGATAAACTCTTGATGTGCTTTTATCTGATACTTTGAGTAATTGATCTATGTCAGACTCGTAAGCACTTGATTATGGTTCTTAGCAGTGAAAACCTGAGTAGTTAGCAAAGTGACTAATTGAAGAAATTGTAGGTCGGTGAATGACCGTTTGCCTAAATATCTATCCTGATTTGCTTCTGTTATGATGTGTGGTATGGTTGAAAACCAAAGAAAAGTCTCTAAAGAAGAAAATGTAAACCACCTATAACCGATAAGCGTGAAGCTACCCATGGGTGAGTATTAGGACTACCATGAGGAGAAATGGTACCTTAAAGGGTAGGTGTGTTGAAAAAAAAAAGGAAAAGAAAAGAAAAGGAAAAAAAGAAGTTCAAGACGAAAAGAAAAAAGAGAGACAAAAGAGAAAGAAAACCATACCGCATTGAGCATAGAAAAGCAACTGCAGGGCATAATTGAGACATCTAGGTTGGTTTGACCTATCGATCCCAATTTTTTTACGAAATCATTGAGTTGGCTTGCCTGGGGATGAATTTGCAAATGAAACTTTGCACACAAACACTTTGAGTCTGGCTTAGATCGTTTATTCAAACACTTGGATTTGAGTTGCATTGAATGTTTTGAAGGTTCTCTGGTTTCAATACTGGGCATCCTTTGAGGGCAACAATATGTATAACTATTGGGACTATTTCGTAAAAGGCAATATAGTATGGAACGTCACATCAAATGATCTACTTTGACCTAATGCAAGAAGCGAAGAGCAGAAAGCTAATCCAAGTCTGGGGGCGACCAGTCCACCACCCCGCGAATAAGGGATATATTGAGAACTTGAGCAATGAGACTAAAGAGAACTGAACAATCACCAGAAGAGAGTCGGCAGAAAGCAGACCCAGGGGGCGATCAGAGACTTTTGTAGGCAAATGGCACCAAGGAGCACAAAGAATGCCTAACCCATTAGAATAGGAAACACATTCATGCATACATACACGTAACATACTTGCAATTTCTTTTTTTTGTTTTATGTTCACAAGTTTCGAAGAAAAGAAGGAAAAATCGGCAAATACGAGCAAGACGAGTACAAGCAACGAAGAACAAAAAGATAAACCAACTCTGGGGGCGACCAACCTACCACATCTGATACAGTAATGGTTCGGGAATGGACCACCTTATAGTAATGGGTCGGGAATGGACCACCTCACAGTGACGGTTTGGGAATGGACCACCTTATAGTAACGGTTCGGGAATGAACCACCTCATAGTAACGATTCGCCGCCTCACAGTAACGGTTCGGGAATGGACCAACTCACAGTAACGGATCGGGAATGGGCCACCTGTACAGTAACGGTTCAGGAATGGACCACCTCACAATAACGATTCGGGAATGGACCACCACACAGTAACGGTTCGGGAATGGACCACCTCACAGTAACTGTTCGGGAATGGACCACCTCACAGTAACGGTTCTGGAATAGACCACCTCACGGTAACGGTTCGGGAATGGACCACCTCACAGCAATAGTTCGGGAATGGACCACCTCACAGTAACGGTTCGGGAATGGACCACCTCACAGTAACGGTTCGGGAATGGACCACCTCATAGTAACAGTTCGGGAATGGACCACCTCACAGTAACAGTTCGGGAATGGACCACCATACAGTAACGGTTCAGGAATAGACTACCTCATACAGTAACGGTTCAGGAATGGACCACCTCACAGTAACGGTTCGGGAATGGACCACCTCATACAGTAATGGTTCGGGAATGGACCACCTCACAGTAACAGTTCGAGAATGGACCACCTTATAGTAATGGTTCGGGAATGTACCAGCTCACAGTAACAGTTCGGGAATGGACCAGGGGTCGCAGCACCTCACCACCATCAAATCAGTTTGAAGCA
This sequence comes from Zanthoxylum bungeanum, assembly GCA_019454045.1. Lineage (NCBI taxonomy): Eukaryota > Viridiplantae > Streptophyta > Magnoliopsida > Sapindales > Rutaceae > Zanthoxylum > Zanthoxylum bungeanum. Next base: position 54,461 of record SKCR01038735.1, on the reverse strand, counting down.
TCTCAACAACAGGTAAGTCAAGCAGCAGCTGGCGAGCCAGGTAAGTAAAAATGCATGCATAACTTTGATAGGCTTGTCACTGTCACACACTGCACAAGCCCATCAAAGAAGGGGCGACTGTAGACACTTGCATTTTTGCATGAGACCGATGATGAGCCTCGTTTGGAGGCATTACCCGATAAGTTACGGAATTTGCGGGAAACGGACGTCGAAAGGGGAAATTCAGGATAAGTATGTCATCAGATTTAATTCGCATGTTCACTGCATGTGCGTTCGTGCCGCGTTCGGAAACACGTTTGAACGGTGAACATATTACGGCGTTCGTGTAGCGTCCGAATAAGCGTTCGAACGACCATCGATATTTCTATTTTACTGCTAACCCCACGCCCAAGCCCATCCAAAGCCCATTTAGCCCACCAAACCCAATCCAAAAATAATAAAAACACTTAAAATACATGTCACAAATTAAATCAAATCCAATTTAAATCAAAATAATACCTTCCTAATAAAATAAAATCCATCAAAAGCAATCAAATCCCCCTTCCTAAATTAAATAAATCACATTCCAAATTAAAAATATTTTGAAATCATCCCCACCAAAATTACACAAATTTATTTCCCTTTTCAAATTAATTAAATACACACATAATTTACTTGATTTGTTTCCTTTTCAAAACCCATGCATAACCCTAATACACCAATATAAAATAAAACACAAACCAAAAGGCTTGACTCTCTCTCTCTCGGCCAAATAAAATAAACCCTGAACACCTTCTTGACACTCTATCTCTCAACCACTTCTTCTCTCATTCGGCAACCCCAACAACTCTCGGCCAAAGACAACCACAAACCCTAAATCACACCCTAAAGCTCTCTGAAGTCACGTCCCCCTCTCTGATACCTCTCACCTCTTCTCCCTCCTCACAAATTCTCGGCAAGCAGCAGCCATAAACACAAAAGCAGCCCTCCACAAAAATAGCAAAAACCTATATGCTCTCTCTCTCGACTAAACACTAAACAACGAAAAAACCCTAATAGTAATAGCTAAATATGTGCTCTCTCGACTCCCCCTCACAGCAGCCCCTAACCTAAATAGAACACACACGCGAGTCTCTCCTCAACACACGTTCACACACACAAACCTAGACATGCACTCATCAACTAACACACACACACGTCTCTCTCTCACACAGCCAACACACAAAACCCCAGCCTTCAACCGACACAACAAAGCAGAACAGCCCTTCACTAAGGACAAAACAGCGCACAAGCACCCCCATAACCACAAGCAAACACGCACAAACCTGCACCAAAATAACCAGCCAACAAACTGCACCAAACCAGTCTCAGAAAGCACCCAACAACAGTGGCCAAAAACCCGAAAAATAGCCTGAAAACTGTAATAAAATAATAGAAAAATAGCAAGAAAAGATCGAGAAAACAGTAGCGAAAATAGCGGAACATCGAAGGAAAATATTGGACCAGCAAACCAGGAAAATAACTGAGCATTAACCCTTCCGGCGACATCCCAACGCACTCATGAGAAGGGACTTCAAAGGTAAGACCTGAGGGCCCCCTTCGTCATATTTTATTTTGTTATCCCGGACACGGCATGCCTGGTTGGACATGTAATACGTCCAACCGGGCATGCGAAGTCCTACATTAAAAAATGGCCAAACCATTGGTCACATTGCTTTACTATTCCGCATTTATTTTCAGTCATTTATCTTCCTTTAATATTTCGCACTTAGCTTACTATTTATCGCTTATGTTATTTATTGTTATTTCATCACATGCATTATCACATTTCATATATACATTGGGTTAATGATTGTGTTACGTTAAATGGTCGGTGCTATGTCTTGCGGTATATCGAATAGAAACCCAGACGTAAATTCCGTAGCTGAATCCGAATGGACGGTAGTGCGGTCTGTACTTGGGATACAACTCCATGTACCGCTTGGGAAATTTTCAAGCACAATTTTCATTTTGTGATTTAAATCAATGTTTTTATTGTTCCGTTATTTATTTTCTATGCATTGTTTCTTCATTTATGTATTGTTAATCTAATGCGCATGGGCTAACTAGGGTGGATTAAAGGTCCTCTATTCAAGGGAAATGCCTAAAGGCTACCTTTACCACGATGTTTTGCCGCGCCGGACGAGGTACACTCGATTGAATGGGAAATGTGTTCAATCGGGTATACAAGGTCACATATTATTTATTTGTTTATTCATGCATTGTTAATTTAATGCGCATGGGCTAATTAAGGTGGATTAAAGGTCCTCTATTCGAAGGAAATGCCTAAAGGATACCTTTACCATGATGTTTTGCCGCGCCAGACGAAGTGCACTCGATTGAATGTGAAATGTGTTCAATCGGGCATACGAGGTCCTATATTTTGTATTTGTTCATTCACGTTTGGGTTTGTGTCGTTTCAGATACCATTTTGGTAATCTAGTTCGAACGTGTTTCCGAACACTACACGAACGTATGAATTCTGCCCTATTCTGTTCGAACGTGTTTACGAACGCTACTCAAATGTGCATCTATTTTGTTTTATCATGCATCAGGTCTTACCCCGTTTGAATGCGTTTCTGAACGCTATACGAACGTGGACATTCTGTTTCATTTACGTTCGAACGTGTTTCAGAACGCTACTCAAACGCGCATCTATTTTGTTTTATCATGCATCAGGCCTTGTCCCGTTCGAACGTATTTCCGAAAGCTATACAAACGTAAACATTCTATTTACCGTTCGAACGCGTTTCAAATGCTACATGAACGCACATACATTACATAGACTTCTTTTCGTCACATTTCATGCATGTTTGCTTCTTTGATCATTTCTTTTGCACTATATGATTAATCATATCATTTCATTATTTACATTTAGATAATTATCATTTATTTATATTTCCGCATTTATCTATTTAATGTGTTTCTGAGATTGTGTGCTTGTCTTTATTTCACTTACTTTTATGCATGCAAACTTAGATATATGTTGTATGCAAATTTAGATGTAGGTTATTCTTGCGTATGTATGTTGCGTAGACTTGGTTATATTATCGCTTAAATCTGTTCATTACAAGAGGCATAAGTAAGGGACCATTCCAAACCCAACGGTTTGAGGTCTTCCCTTACGAGGGGTGAGTGCGGCCTTAAATCATTTCTTAGTTCACAATGGGTGGCGACTTCATTATTCTTCGGTTTAGTCCCCCGTGGACTACTCCGTACTCCTGACCGGGCCGCAAGCCTGGAACAACGTCGCCGATTTCTGTGTCCTACAATCACCTAGTCACTTTAAATAACTTTTTGTTGATGGGTTTTGGTGGGTCGTTGGTGACTTGTCCAACACACCAAGTTGGTGAGATGATGGACATATACCAAATATTGATTTTGGTATATCAATAATTTGATTTTGGAAATCAAATACAAGTTAACAAAAATCATCTCTCTTCCTCTCTCTTTAGACGCCACTCTCTCTCTCCCAAATATCTCCATTGCCGTGAGCTTCACAAGAAGATAGGAAAATATTGTTGCAATATTTTCAAGGTGCTAGCACATCAAAGAATCATACAAGGTGATAGGGAAACCTTCCCATTGAGCTTGGAATCAAATATCAAAGCTTGCAGCATTAATTCAACATTCAAAAATAAGATTTTGGAGCACTTCTCAAAGGTAATTTTGTGATCAACACTTTCTACAACCGTTCAAAGTGAGTATTTTTTCCGCAACTTTACTTTGAGTATTCACATGTTTCATGCTTAATATGATATTTAGAATCCCAACACTCAGGCCCCTGATGCCTCGATCGGTTGAGGTGCTTCGTCCCCTATCAGAAATCTGATAAGTTTGACACTCATGACCTCCGACGTTTCGATCGATTGAGGTACTTCGACATATGTATGAAATTACCCTCAGGCCTCTGATACTTCGATCGGTTGAGGTGCTTCAACCGATGTCTAATGATGGACCCTTCAAGCCTCTGATGCCTCGATCAGCTGAGGTGTTTCGACCTCTGTCTACTGATGGACCCTTCAGTCTCTCTGATGCTTCAATCGGCTGGTGAGATACTTCGATCTCTAACTTTATCTGTAACCCATTCCCGAAGCTATTTGATGCTTCATCCGTATTCACGAGGCCTGCATCATTTCCATTGGTGTTCTAATTCACAATAGCATTCCAAATCCGATAGTGTTCCAAACCAGAGTTGTCTGTGATGCTTCATCCTCATTCCTGAAGTAGTCTAATTGTGTTATAGTCTTAAAAGGTTTCTAGGCACACAACCTTATGTACTCGAGATGTTTCTTGTTCCACTCTCTTCTTGTACTTCAATCCGTCTTTTCTTCAGGTCTGATAGGTGTTCTAAAACCTAATTGAGCGGTGGGAGTCACCCTTAGCTATCACGTCTTGGTTGTCTTCTCCCATATTCTTCTTTTTTAGGCGGGCTTCTCCCCAATTTCTCGACCTTCTGACCTTCGGGTGCTCTGTGTCTTGGAGGCTTCAACTCTTGATTGCAACAGAGCTTTCTGTATCTTACTCTACTTCTTGGAGGCTCTCGCACCATACCCTATTTCTCAGGAGCTTTCCCTCTTTGCTCATTCAATTTCCCGTAAAAGAAATGTTATTTTTATGTATGCATGTGTGCAAATGATCCCTAGTTGCGTGCCCATTCTTCAGCTTATAGGAGTCACCATATTTTCATCTCACTTTTTCCCAGACTGTCCCTTGGGGTTCTCCAATCATCGACTTTACTTTCGAAATTCTATTTTTATCATGCAATGACTATTCCTATGCTCTCAAAATTTTCTTCTTGAAATCCTGTCTCTTTTCAAAGTGTAAGAATTGCCCTTATCAAAAATTCAACTCTAACAAAGGTTCAACTTTCAAATGCTTCTTTGTGTGTGTGTGTGATTCTTTTATTAAAAATTATATGTAATACTGATTTAATAATGTTGGTGCCAAGTGTAGACTAGTACTAACACTCTAGTTCATTTATTCTTTCTTTTGCTTAGATAAGCTAACACATGGTTAATGATCAACAAGATTTCAAAATTTTACTTTATGTAGGGCTTATATTTATCCCTAACTTCCTTAAGTCATCAAATTATCATTTGATGCAAAGGCTTCACATACGCGATCCCTTGGTTACTCAAAAATTTCACCAACTCAAGTTACTTTGCATACTCAATATTTGAATTATCATTTGACGCAAAAGTACTTGTGGTGTTCACGATACATTTGGTTACTAAATATTTCAAACAGCGGAGTAGATTTTCATTGGATTCAACAATTTTCTTTTATTCTTTTTCTTCTTCTTCTTCTTATTTTTTTTTGCCTGCGACATCTCATTAACTTAGTGTCATATCATCATTGACTTCTGGAAAGGAACCAAGTGAATGCCAAGTGTTTTAACCATCTCTACAAGTTGAAATAGCATAAATTCTTTCTAAATAGGCAATGTAATTCTAAGTACAAGTTTTAGTGCGTAGTATTTGGATGGCATGCTGCTAGTAATTCCAAAGTTTAAAGAATTGCCTTAAGGATTTAGACATGCTTACTTTTCGAGAGCAAAACGTTTTGTGTTCCTCGCATCGCATAACTGATCAATGTAAGTATGTTTCCGCCATTCTTCATTGTTGTTTTCACACATGTTTCTTGCTTGAAATCGATCTTGGGACTTAATAGAAACCCAACAATGGTATCTTGAGCCATTTTGAGCATGAAATTGAAATTAGGGTAAAATTGGGCAAAATTGATTTGAGCATGTTTGAGTGAAATTGATTGTTTGGATATGCTTAAATTATGATAACATAGTGTTATGCATTGTCAATTTGATGAAAATTGGATGGGATAAATTTTCCCCAATATGTTAGGCTTGGCCGAAACTAGTGGTGCCCTAATGTCTTGGTGAAATTTTTGATTTTGATCATTGGATGAGTTGAAATCATTTGGGGAATGTTGATTTAGGATTTAATTGGATTTAATTCGGAATCGGACATGAAAAACCCTAATTGCCGTGAATGATGTAGCATGGAAAATGATTGATTTTTGATTAAAATGTGTTGGACATGTTTTGATGATAATGAGCATAATTAATTGTGTAAATTGATGTTTTGGAAATATTAATTTTGGTAATTAATTATGGCACACGCTTTAGTTAATTAAATTATGAAATTTGTAATTTTGGTAATTTAATTAATTGGGCCAAATTGGAATTGGGCTTAATGGGCTTGGGGGGGCCAAGTTTGATTTAGGCTAATTGGTTGGATCCAATTGGGCCCAAAACCATATCCATAAAGTCCAATTATGACTTAATGGACCTTTAATTTTAATTGGGCCTAATGGGCCTAAATTGGTTTCTTGGAAAATAAGGGTGATTCCTTAAATGAGCTTTGGTATTTGGGTTTGACCCATATTGACCAAAAGTCCATGCCTTATGAAATTAATTGAAAGCCCATTGGACTTTAATTAAATTGACATTGGATGTTAATTGGGCTTTGAGACCCGTAACGATTAGATTTAGAATCTAAGTCGTAAATGCACATTAAAAAGTGTAATATTTAATTTGGAATTAAATAGATGAATTAGTATTAAATACAAATTAAATTGGATTTAATGTTGTAGTTTAATATAATTCAAGAATTCGTACTTTGAGTACTTATTCGCAAAACGAGTTGGACTCGCACAAAATCAAATCGTTGTTTGAACATTGGATGGTCATTAATTTCAGATTAATTAATTGGATTAGATTGATTGATAACATGTTTGTGTGAATACATGGATGCGATGTATGAATAATGTATATCGGATGGATATTAGATGGGTGAGGGCAATTTTGGAAATTATTGTAATAAATTTAGAATTTATTAATTGGACCTGCGTGTCCAGCCTATTACCTCTTGACTCTTGTATTTCTCTTCTCACCTATTCCCCTCAATGTAAATGAGGTTTCTTTAGAAGTGTTATGTAATTGGGTAGAAGTAATACTTGTGCTAGCGGGAGAGATGAAATGGAGAGATTTGTTCTAGGAACAATGTGTTAAGTATCCATCTGCATATCATTATTATATTTATTTATACGCGCCTTATTATGTTTTTAGAATGCATGTTTAAGGGTGTATGATGATGAGACCTAACAAAGATAATTAATTGGTTGCTAATTACGCGAAAAACCCTCACAACATATTAAGTGTTCTTCCTTCCATTGAGTGATTCTTACTCAAGATCCAAGATTGGCACTGGTTTCTTGGCCAAAGTCAAGACCTTTGTCCGTCGCAGATGTGTTTGAATCATGAAGGCTTTGTTGCATATCGGTGTCTTGTCCAAGTTGTGATTTGTTGGCCAAAGTCAAGATCACTTCTTGTCCATCGACATCGATTACGAAGCTTTCCAAGGTCAATGGGTTCCGCTTAACTGGGATCACTAAGTTTGTTGTGCCAAAGCCAATGCTTAGTTGATTCAGAGGAAAAAGGTTAGGGAATATATTGGATATATTGGCATATATAAGATATATGTTTCGGACTTGGATGTCCACCTACTGGATCTAGGAATTGGATGGGATCCAATTGATCTTAGAGATCTACCTAGTTAATTATCATACAATTGTTGGCCAAAGTCAAGATTGTGTGTTATTGAACGGGATCCTAGCCCACTAGGAAACAAGGTTTCCCGAGTACTCCACAGGGTTAGAGGCTCGCCGAAAAATAGTGGGAGGCAAGTATTAAATTTGCAATATTCGTTTAGTTACTTGCCATATGCGCTCATTTCACTTTTTTCGTCATATAAATTAATATATTAGTTGGACTAATATTTAATTGTTGTTTTAATTAAACAGTTGGACTGTATTCAAACTATTTCAATTAATAGTTGATTTTATAATTGGATTATAGTAATCAATATAATTGAATTTAACCTATTAAATTATAATTGATTATATAGTTGGACTATAGTAATCATTATAATAAATAGTACCTAAAATCGTTGATTCAATAGTTGGACTATTGGAATCAAGATAATTGAAAGATTAGTGTTTAAAACATAATCCTGGGTGAAAATTTATTTAAACAGCTTTAATTTTCAAATTAGAAATAAATCTCAAGATAGTCCTGGAAACCGAGAAGTTACTTTATTTGATATAGTGACGTCTCGAGCCTAAGCTCGGAGTTGAGCAGATAGTAGAACATGATATTTGGAATATTCATGTGATGATAACTTTAGTGCTTAATTCATTAAGCTTGCCAAAAAGACTCCTTAATTCTTAGTCAGAACTAAGGATTAGATTCTTATAAGTATGATATTGAAATTGAAGGATCTTCATAGATCTATCCTTAGATCTTATAAGTAATAATTGCAATAGTAACTCTTGGAGAGTTAATGGCTATACTCAAAGAGACAAAGCCAGAGTTTACAATAAGGGCAAGAAGCGCAATGCGCATCTTACTTCGACATCACAGAAGGCCAAGGCTTGGCCAAATGCTTCTGGGGTGTGGAAAAGGGGCAAAGGAAAAATCATTATAATCTTCTGGGAAGACAAGGACATATCCCATGATGTCTGCCTAAAACTGTGGCAAACTGGGTCACTGGAAGCGTGACTGCCGTATGGACAAGGCAGACATGAAGGAATTGAAGACGAGCAAGGCTCCGGCTTCAAATATGTTTGTCATAAAAATGTTCACTACTAGTATTAAATTGGATTTTAGATACTGAGTATGGTACATAAATATGTACTGATGTGCAGAATCTGCTGACAAGTAGGATACTGACTTAAGATGAGATTGATCTACGAATCGGAAATAGGACGAGAGTCGCTGTTTTAACCGTATAAACCTAAGTTTGGGAACTACCCTTCGGGTGTGTACTTAAATTAGGAAACTGTTAAAATGTAACTAGTTTGACTAGAAAAATTATCTCTATATCAGAGTATAATCCGTTGCGGATATACCTTTATATTCTATAACACTAAAGTGTTTTATTTTATAAAGATGATATTGAGATAATCACATTAGATGTGAATAACAGTATTTATATTTTGAATATAAATAAATCTCAAACATATGACATGACAAACAAATAGCTCAAACTGATTTAATCAGATGAGACTTATGAGTGGCATTGTTGTCTGGGACATAATTAAACTAGACTCGTATATCCGTACTTTCGAAGAGTTGGTACTAGGAAAAATTTGATTCTATTCAAATAATGTGTACGAATCTAGTTTATCAGGCAAAGTGCCTGAAATACTTTTTACTTGGTAAAAGTGCAAATGCCACCGATCTGTTAGCCCTCGTTCATAGTGACGTAAGTGGGCCTATGTCTAGCTAGGCTAGAGGTAGATATGAATATTTCGTGACCTTTACGGATGTGGCATCGCGTTATGGTTATGTGTTTCTTGTGAAACACAGATTGAAAACTTTTGATGAATTCAAAGAGTTTCGACACGAAGTAGACAAATAGATCAGCTAAAGTATTAAAACCATCACGGTTAGACCATGATGGAAAATACTTAAGCAATAAGTTTCTCAAATACTTGAAAGAGTATAATATTCTTTCAATGAGGACTCCTCCCGGAACACGTCAGTTTGACGGTGTGTATGAACGGAGAAACAAAATTTTGTTAGACATGATAAGGTTAATCATGAGTCGCTCTGAGCTACCATTTCCTTCAACGGATACGCATTAAACAGTGCAAAACTTATTTTGAATAAGGTTCCATAAAAATCTGTTAGACAGACTTCATATTAGATATGAACAGGAAAGAAATCGGGTTTCTCATTCCTGAAGATTTGGGAATGCTGGGCATATGTTTGGATGATACCAAACTAGAACCCAAATCGGATAAGTGCCTAAATTGTAGGTTATCCTAGGGAAACCAAAGTATAGTACTTATACAACTCACTTGAGAACAATTTAATTGTTGCTCACCATGCGGTTTCCTAAGAGGAATACCGATATGTAGTGGTAAGTGGGAGGAAAGTAAAACTCGATGAAAATCAGAGTAGTACTGTTCGGACACAGATTCTTTAATGGAACACAAATAGTACATATAGGATGAAACTACACCATAATCTTCGAATACACAAGAACCGCGTAAGTCGGAGAGATTCAGAAAACAACCTGGGAGGTATGGGTTTCTGATCTCACCTCGTAAAGATGTCAATCTTATTGAGGAACATGAACTGACTACGTATGAGGAAGTGATACAAGGTATCGACTCCCTATTATGGCAAAGTGCCATGATGTCCGAAATGGAATCCTTGTAAATCAACCAATTTGGATACTAGTTGATGTACCGGAAGGCATTGTGCCTATTGGTACTATATAAGTCTTCAAGGAAGACATACATGGAAGGCAACATACCAACGTACTAAGCTCGGCTTGTAGTGAAAAGGTATCGTTATCAACATTGTGTCGATTACGACGAAACCTTTTACTCATTGCCATGGTTAAATCCATTTGGATAATGCTTGCTGATACTGCATCTTTCATTTATGAAATATGGCAGCTGAACGCCAAAACCGCTTTCCTTAACGGAAACCTTTTGGAGGATGTTTGTAACATCCTAATGGTTTTGTCGTACCAAAACAAGCAAACAAGGTTTGCAAGTTAATTCGATCCATGGATGGATTGAAGCAAGCATTAGGTTCTTTGAATTATCATTTTGATGTAATCATAATGGTGTATGATTTAATTCAAAACAAAAATGATTCTTGTGTATATAAGGAGGTTAGTGGGAGCGCACTGACAATGAATGTCATATGTAATGATGACATGTCATTTCTTGGAAATGATATTCCCATAATTACTATCGGTGAAAGCTTGGCTTTCATGAAAATTCTCCGTAGATTCTTGGGAGAAATAACCTTTATTCTAAGAATAAAGATCTACTGGGATAGATTTAAAGTTTTTAATACTCTTCGAGAACTCATACATTGAAATAAATGTACGCGACCTGGTGTCTCAAATGCTTTGAGCATATGGAGTCACAATCAGGCAAATCCATGTGATAGTCACTGGATTGATGTTAAGAACATCATTTAGTATCTTAGAGGAACTAAGGATGCTTTCTTAAGCTATGGAGAATGAGAACTTGAAGTGACTAGGTTCACTGCTGCAAGTTTCCTAACCGATAATAAAGACTATAAGTCGTAACAACGGTACTATACAGTTTGAATAATGGAATAATGAGCTGGATATCTTCCAAGCAAGATACTGTTACCGAATAAACAACAAAAGTGGATTATTGCTGCAGCTGAGGCAGCAATAGAAGCCTTTTGGATCGATAATAATCCTAATCAGATTATGAGTAGTTCTGTTAGCAGCTGAGCTAGGCTACACCACAGGCTAAAGAATTAATGGTCTCATCAACGATCCAGATATATACTTCAATATTCATCTGATTCGTTCGGATCATACATCGTTGCGATGTGATGATCGAATAAATCGCATCAGATGATAACCATGCAAATCCGCTGACGAAAACATTTTCTCAGCAGAAATTTGAGTGAACCGTACATAGTTCGGGTGTACAACACTTGAGTGATTGGCTATAGGCCAAGTGGGAGATTGTTGGACAATTATGACCCATAGCATCACTATTTGTACAGATCATGGTGTTGTTGTACAAATTAACTATGTGACAAAGGAAATTGCTCTTCTGTCATTTGTAATTAGATTACCAAGATGTATAAATGATAGAAGGTCTATATGATTAGTTCCAGATTGAGATGATATGAGACAGTATCAATCCACGAAGGTTTAATCATTAAATATCCCTAGTGAGAGTATTATCGAGATTGGACATCGATAATGCGTAAAAGACTAGTATTACACTTGTGCGCGTTGTGGGAGCATAACGGCATAGTTCTCATATATTTGGGTATAGGATACTCATGCAAGTGTAATAGGAGGTTGTGTTTACCGATGGTACGGGAACAGCTTCGCTCTAGATAGACCCCTCAGAATTCCATTGGTAGTATGACTATGTGTCTATGGAAGTCTGAATCAGGGTAGGTGTATTTGGTCTTAACCTGAGACTTGCACCGCTAATACTTGGGACAATCAATATAATTTGGTTTTGGTCGTCCAGGGCTTTAACAGGTTCTGTGTATGCCTCTTCTGCGTATATTGAGAATCATAGTGTATTGGTGTGATGTCAAGAAGGAAGTATCACTCCAGTCATAGTGGAGATGATGATCACGTAGGATACGGAACTGGCTCTCTTATGTACTGCAGTCATCGGGATAATATGACTAGGTCATGATTATCCGATTATAGAAACTAGTTACCAGAGATCTGATATGTGCTTCGTACGGGGCAGACACAATTCCAGCCCCAGGCCTAGCACGTGACTTCCGATACTGGATCGTAATACGCAATACTATGTATACTACGCCTGATATAGATCACATATTCCTATAAGAATATTTCTGGAGAATTGGGTAGGCACGGTGCTTTGCTAGAAGCCAACCATGTCTTGTAAATTGGTAAAAACGTAGTACTAGGTACGTACGTGTTCGGATAGTCTGACGACCGGATTTACTGCTAACATATCCGGGGATCTCATTGTCGCTTCCCGAAGATTCATCAATGACGTATGACTCGCACTTTATTCATCTGAGAATAATTAGTAGAGAGAGAAAATTAATCTGGGATTAATTGCAGAGATATTTTATCTAGGATAAAATATTATTTAAAGAGAGAGAACGATTAATTTGGAATTAATCGATAAAATAATATATTAGATATATTATACAAAATTGGATTTCGACACGGAATTAAAATTAGATTTTAATTCGGGCGAACGAGTTAATTTAGAATTAATTCACTAGCGAAGTGAATAGTAATTTTGCTAGGCAAAATTGAATTTGATTTAATACGTCCCAACGGAAAATTTGTTAATTCGGAATTAGCGAACCCGAGCCCGGGAGTGTTTGCGGGCGCACTCGTATTTCGAATTCAAGTGCGGCCCACAAGTCACATCAAGCGTCAAATCACTAGTCAATCTATTGATGTGATGTCTAGTCACTTTGAGTGATGTGACAACTTGTCACTTATGATTGATGGTGGTAGTTGGATGGCTTTAATGCCTTTGACTTTTGGAAATTTTAAGTTGTTTTTGGTATTTGATTTTTGGAAAATCAAAACAATATACACAACACAAATTCTCTCTCTCTTTATCACTCACACGGTTTGGAACCAATTTTTCCCTCCTCTCCCTCTCTCGACTTTGAAGCCATTTTCTTCTCCATTTCTTGGCAAGGCCGAAAATAACAAGAAGAAAGAAGGAAGATTTGTGGCAAATCTTTCTATTGCTAGCACAAAAAGGGTCATCCAAGGTGATAGGGAAACCAACTTGTGAGCATGGAATCACCATTTGCAAAGCTTGGAGCTTGGAGAATCCATGGAGGTGTTGACCGAATTTGAAGGACAACAATTAGCAAAAACCGTGAGCTTCAAGAGAGCAAAACGTTTTGTGTTCCTCGCATCGCATAACTGATCAATGTAAGTATGTTTCCGCCATTCTTCATTGTTGTTTTCACACATGTTTCTTGCTTGAAATCGATCTTGGGACTTAATAGAAACCCAACAATGGTATCTTGAGCCATTTTGAGCATGAAATTGAAATTAGGGTAAAATTGGACAAAATTGATTTGAGCATGTTTGAGTGAAATTGATTGTTTGCAGTCATCGGGATAATATGACTAGGTCATGATTATCCAATTATAGAGACTAGTTACTAGAGATCTGACATGTGCTTCGTATGGGGCAGACACAATTCCAGCCCCAGGCCTAGCACGTGACATCCGATAATAGATCGCAATACGCAATACTATGTATACTACGCCTGATATAGATTATATATTCCTTTAAGAATATTTCTGGAGAATTGGGTTGGCACGGTGCTTTGCTAGAAGCCAACCATGTCTTGTAAATCGGTAAAAACGTAGTACTAGGTAAGTACTTTTTCGGATAGTCCGACGACCGGATTTACTGCCAACATATCCGGGGATCTCATGGGTCACTTCCCAAAGATTCACCGATGACGTATGACTCCCACATAATTAATCTGGGATTAATTATTAAAGAGAGAAAATTAATTTAGGATTAATTACGGAGATATTTTATCTGGGATAAAATATTATTTAAAGAGAGAGAACGATTAATTTGGAATTAATCGATAAAATAATATATTCGATATATTATACGAAATTAGATTTCGATGCGGAATTAAAATTAGATTTTAATTCGGGCGAACGAGTTAATTTAGGATTAATTCGCTAGCGACGTGAATAGTGATTTTGCTAGGCATAATTATTTAATTAAATTTGCTTTAATTATGTCGCAACGGAAAATTCGTTAATTCGGAATTAGCGAATCCGAGCTCGGGATGTGTTGCGGGCCCACTCGCATTTCGAATCAAGTGGGGCCCACAAGTCACATCATTAGTCACTTTGAGTGATGTGATGTAAGTCACTTTGTGATTGATGGGAGTTGTTGGAAGGCTTAAATGTCTTGTACCTTTTTGGAAAATGGTAATTGGTATTAGATTTTGGAAATCAAAATAACGAAATACACAACTCAACTTCTCTTCCTCTCTCTCTCACATTCGGCCAAGGGCCATTTTTTCTCTTTATTGCTTCTCTTTGCCGAGAACAACAATGATGAACAAGGAAAGATTTGTGGCAAATTTTTCCATGATGCTAGCACATCCAAGGGGTCTTACAAAGGTGATAGAGAAACTCATTCATGAGCATGGAATCTCAATACAAAGCTTGGAGCTTGGAGCACACAAATGGGGCTTGACCGAAACTTGGAGCACAAAAGGAGGCTTGGCCGATTCTTCCAAGAGCAGAATTTTTGTGTTTCATTGCATCGCAATGCCGATCAAAGTGAGTATTCCGTAACTTTACTTTGATGTATTCACATGTTTTCATTGCTTAATTGATCTTGGGATGACCTAGAAAATCCAACAATTACATGATGAAAAGAATGACAAAGATGCAAATGCGATGATTTACAACCCGATCACTGCATGATCGACGTTTCTTCTTGATCAGCCATTACCCTTCAGGGCTTCTTGGATTCTGCCTCATCTTCTTCTATATCCACCATTGTTTCTTTCAGCTATCTAAATTCAGACATCATTGAGTTCATCCGCCTTAATTTATTATAAATAGATTCATTATGATCTGGTTATGTTCTGATGGTCTTGTTCATATCCTTAGCAACTAGCTTCTCTAGCGATCCAGGTATTCCTTAAAGCTTTCTTCGGGTTCTGCTTTGTGTGTTCTAAGTCATGGAGCAACAAGTCAATCTTCATATCCATGACATATTAATTAGGAACGCTATTTCCAAAGTCCTCCAGTTATTTTTCACCTTCTTCTATAGGTTGTGGTATTATATTACCGGTGCCCTTCGAGAGATACCTCAAATATTTTCAAGACTTGACGCTTAGACAGGCCAACAACACTCATCATAGACATGTACTAATAGAGGTGTATTTTCGGATCCTCATTCCCATTGAACTTTTCCATGTTTGATATCTTGAACTCGGCAGATAGTTGTTCCTCAAATACCATCAAATCATAGTTTAAGAGATCTTTATATTTGCTCTTCATCTTTTGGGCCACTAACTCCATTTGTTCATTCAGCTTTTGGAGTTTAGCTTGGGAATATACCATCCTGCCTGTAGCATATCCAACCATATCATAATCTAAAGCAAGGATTTCTTCAGCTGTTCTATCGGTAGACTTCTTTTGCCCCCATTCACCAGTTTTGGCCCTCGTTGCTTGGAGTGTTGTCAGATTGGCTTTAGCATTGGCCAATATTTATAATTGTTCATCCAATTTTTCACGATGTAGGAAATTGATTTCCCACGTGGCGGCAGCGAAGTTAGGAACTGGGATTGATTTTGAAATTTTTTTTATGTCATTTACCATTTTAAGCCTAATCTGGATATGATCTTATTTACTTGTTTATTTTTTTAAAAAAAAAATTTATGAACATTAACAATTTTATTGTTCACGCTACAGTGCTTACAGTCACTATTCACTGCTATATTTGTGCTACAATCACGCGATTACTGTTCACTGCTATAATTACTATTCACTCATACAGTGCGCATGGTTACTATTCACTGCTACACTACACACAAACTCTACTCACTATGCTAAATCTTCTGCAACAGTTATGAGTATTTTTTAACCTTTGAAACATCCCAAAGACAATCTCGAATTAGCCTCGAAGAATAATGAGAAGATGGTTTCGTCAACACCACTCGACCTTCTGTGCTATCTCATTACCAATAAGTTGAAATGTGAGCTTTACCCATAATTTTTATTCTCTAAATTCTTTAGAGAAAAATGTCACACTATTATTTTTTTCTTTCTTTCAACACTTGAGAGAAGAAGAGAAGAAATAGGTCACAAAGCAAAACAACTTTTACTTTTATATGCTAGGGTTTAGGTTAACATAATTGTAATTGAAATTACCATTATATCCCTAAACCCTTGGATATTTTTTTGCCGAACTTTTCAAATTTTATAACAATAAAACTCATAGTTAAATGTCTTCATAATGAAGACATTAAACCTTTACCTTATTACATATTTTGTAACTCATTTTGAAATAATGTGTATTGATATCAAATATTAATACACATTTTAATTCAAAATAATAATTAAATTATAATATAATTTTTTATTTACAAAATATAAATATAAATGTATATGATTCTCTCATAATCATTAAATAATGAAAATTGTATATTAAACTTATTTAATATAGTTTTCAAACGTAACTTCAATTATTAATCACATTAAAAATTTTAACATAATATATTATTATGCATGTAAGTTCATAATTGAACTATCCAATTATGATATGATTTGCTATAGTATATCGAGGTAGCACGAGGACCAAATGGACTTGTAGCTCTGAGCTCCAATAATCGTAGAATATTAATTAAAATTCTTTAATCAAATATTCTAAATTATTAACTTTAGGATATTCCACTAAAACCTAATGTTACACTGTCGTTACTGTAGATATATTTTATACCGAAACGCATCGACATCCACCGATATAATCACTGCATACAAATTGACCCTCCATAAATATCTCATAATTAGAGTTGGGTCATAATGTCTGTTATACCCCTCTAATTATTTTGTGCCATAAGTACCATTGGTTCTCTAATAAACGATTTAATCATAACTATTATGAATATTAATCTTTCGATTCGTAATAGAAAAACTTGAGCTCTTTAACTGTTCAAGTACAGAATCAACCTTTAAGGAAGATACTCATATATTTCTCGTAAATAGTGGATTTCATAAATGTGTAAAATGTCCCCAGCCACACACCAAACCAAGTCCCCAAAGTATGTAGCTATTGGTCAGGATTTCTTCACCAACCTCACCTTTCTAAATCAAATGACATAGCCTGCCATACAGGAGTTCGTAGTATACTTAGGATTCAGACCAACCCATATATGATCATCTATTAGACTGATATGAATTTCTTTGTATAACAGATATTAAAAGAAATTCATTTTTATCTTGGTCCAGTCCTATATGATCACATCATATAAGGTGCCTTAATTCCCTTGTCAATACATGAACGAACCCAGATCAAAGTCATCATACTATATGGAATGGACCGCAGCTGTAGATAAACCACAAATAAAGTGTATGTCTTTGTTTGCTCTCTATGGACCATTTAGGATTACTAATTTCATACTTAAATCCTCTTCTGTATAACACTTATACATTAAGTCTGAAAGTACATTTAGTATCCAAAGGCATACACGACAATTTATAATATGCAATTTTAAAATCAACATTTAATAAATGAATAAGTGTATCGTTTATTACTTAAAATAAAATCATGTTTTCATATTACATTATGTTTGATGGCATATATCCCAACACACGATTGTTTCCAACTGATCTAGATGGGAACTGTTGTTGGTGGCTATTTATTAGGTTGCTAGTGGTTTCTTTACTAGTCTGCCTTGTTCCTTAACTCACTGCACTGCTATGATGGTTACAAACAAAAAGTGTTAGCTTTATGCAAGTATGCATAAGATGCATTAGATGCAGGATGTGTCCAATCACCAATATATACCCTTCCAACATTTTTTTTTCCAGACACATGGTAAGTCCGACATCTTCCCTAGGTTTGACTTAGCTTGTGCACTAACAGGGGTACATAAACTCGTTCTCTCCTATGCTAAAAGGTAAACCTTAGCTACTTTGGTTTTGTTCCATCGTTGAAAGATAAAGGCCGTCCATTTACAAATAACTAAACCTAATATGAGGATCATGCATTGTTTAAAAACGAAAAATTGGAACTTTAGTAATAATGGTTATTTGGGATAACTTAGAAACATTTAGGAATATCCAAGTAGACCAAAACAAGGCGTACCTTTCTGGATGAAAGACAGTTCTGGTATCGGACTCATGTTTTGTAACTGTTGGATTATAACTAAACATTCTAAGCCCAACAAGATATTCCATACCATTTGGCCCATAGACATTTCAAAGTAGTTGTCCCAATTATCATGAAATATAAACTTGTCCCAATTGAAAAGACCAAACAAGTTTACATTTTACGGTAAAATGATCAAACCACTTCAAATAGTGAGGGCCAAAACACAAGCAACAAAGAGGCTCATTCTTATGAGAAAACAATTATTGGCTTAGATGAGGGTTTATCAAGGATTTAGGGTTAGGCTATCATCGGCGAAGGTTAGTTCAAAACAAGGTCTCCCTACCCATGTGTTTCATCGACGAATGAATGCACTTTTTATACCCAAGAGTGCATGCCAACAAGTGATGGTTATCATCACATACAAATCCACTTCCTTGAATGAAAGAGATTTCTCAATTTGTAACACCATCAAGCTTTAACGGGTATATAAACGATGAAGACATAGTTAACCTCAATCTTGTCATAAATATTGCAAGGTATTTTTTTGAGGCCAATTCTCTATCCCCAGTGGAGTCTCCATCTGTAAAAATGAAACGGGGTTTACCACTATGCCTATGACATTGGTGACCATGACACTGTTGGGCTCGCATACGGATAGCCACATGAGGGCCAAATTGGGCTCGCATACGAATAGCCACACAGGGGCCAAATAGGAGAATAAATAAGTCTCCACCTAGTATGAAGCACTGAGAATTATTTAAGGATGCACTACACTCCTCGGAAGGGCTGACCTTAAACCAGTTTGGGTTCTGATGGTCCCAAACTATTGCCAATATAATATTTAGGTTAAAATGAGGTATCAACATGTCTTATAATACACTAACATGCAACAACAGTCTATATAACATACAATTACGCAATCACGAATAAGAATACATTAAATAATGACGGTAAAAAGAAGCTAAACAAGTAAACAAAAGTGTTTGCAAATTGTTTAAGCAAAATAACTATCAAACAAGGCAGAACATATATCTCATCGGCATGGCCATGGGGAGGCTTGGCCAGACATGTTTATAGCAGGCCGGATATGTATCATAATGTCAATATCTGGTCGGACTTGCTGTTGTGAACCCAACAAGGACTATGCCTTGTGAACCCATGAACAAGTTAACCCCAACCCAAGAATGCCACGAGATCGGCTGAATTACTAAGACCTATTGAGAAAAATGCCTCAAGAACCCTAGTTGCAAGTAAATGCCACAAGGTGTGCAAATCCCTTGATGAGTTGAAGTTCTAAATCAAGAACAAGAGAGAATATGTCTCATGAAAATAAGTTTGAATGTTATTGATGTCTAAAATCTCAAAACACGAAAAATAAAAGGTTTATATAGAACCCTAATCGACCCAACATACCAACATATATGCAATTCCTAATTTATCCTTTCTTAACCCATTATGCATGCCGAGACCCATAATATATCCTTAGGTCACACCAAGCAAGAGTCATGCATAAAATAACAATTTAAAACTAAGGACCTTAATTAAATAGAGTCTAGCCTTTTACATATAATTAATAAACTAAAATAACGAAATCAACTAAGGCCTAAACAAGTGGCCTAACACACGCCCAAGATAAGTGGGCCTTCAATCTAAGGCTTGAATCAATGGAACCTATGATGGTTCCTCTTGTGACAAGCCCATCTTCAATGTTGTTGAAGACTTGGTATTCTCTTTGGTTGTCTCACCATTGTCTCCTTAAAAAGCCTGAGCATTGATTCTTTCATCTTTTTCACCGCGGACCTTGTGATAGGTCTTTCTGGTACAAGCAATAGATCATTGACTTGTTGATGATATTGCATATCATCTTGAATTGCATCATTCCCTTTCTCCTCGAAAGGATTCGTCCTCAAATTTGCATCAAACAAGGATAAGCCAGAAATATTAATGTAGAAAAAACTTGGTGCTCACATGGGAGTCCACTTTATATGCATTATCATTGATCTTTTCAAGAATCTAAAATGGTCTATCTCCTTAAGGCAACAACTTAGATTTCTGTTGTTGTGGATACATTTTCTTACGCAAATGCACCCAAACCTAATCTCCTGGTTCAAATTTCACACGTTTTATACCTTTGTTGGCCTTAGATGCATAAAGCTTATTCTTCTATTCAATGTGCAAGCGCGTTTTCTCATGAATCTGTTTCACACGCTTGACCTTCCATTTTCCATCTAAACTCACTCATTGAGACAAAACATCAGCAATAATATTTCCTTATCTTGCTTATAGGGAATGACATACGAAAAAGTCACCACAAACTCCATCCACTTAGCATTATGTTTACTCAATTTACCCTGACCTCTAATGTGTTTTAATGACTCATGGCTTTCATATTCTCCTCATCTACCTCAATTCAATGTCCACTCACAACAAATCCAAGAAACACAACTTTCTCTAAGCAAAAAGAGCAATTCTTAATGTTAGCATACAATAATTCTTTACACAACACATCAAGAACACTACACAAGTGACATATATGCTCATCTAGACTTTTGTTGTACACTAGTATGTCATCAAAATAAACAACCATAAATTTTCCCAATAATGGACTCAAAACATGATTCATAAGGCGCATAAAAGTACTAGGTGCATTAGTAAGACCAAACAACATAACTAACTATTTGTAAAGCCCTTATTTAGTTTTAAATGTAGTTTTTCTTTCATCCATCTCTTTCATCTTAATCTGATGGTAGCCAGTTTTTAAATAAATCTTAGAAAATAAACAACTACCATGTAACTCATCCAACATATCATCTAACCTAGGAATATGATGGAGTATTTTACCGTTATGTTGTTCACAGCTCGACAATCAACACACATCCTCTAAGTACCATCGTTCTTTGGTACCAAAAGTATGAGTATTGTGCAAGACTCAAGCTTTCCTTCACGTACACCTTGCTCATCAACTTGCCTTTGAAGTTATCGATGCCTCAAATGGGCGGTAATCCATTAGGTATCTCCTCAGCAAACACATCATTAAAGTCCTACAAGAAAGACATAACAACACTAGGAAGAGATTCGCTAAGGTCAGAAAGGTTAATATAAGGCTCTTTATTCACTAACATGAGCATAAACTCATTCTTTTTGAACCTACGCCTAATCTCACCCTCATTTGCAAAGCAACTATTTCTCACTCTCCCATCACTATTTTGTTTAGATGCAACTTTCTCACTTTTGTTGTTTCCATTCTCATTTTGGGTTCTTTCACTCTTTTCCCCTGAGGTCTCATCTTTAATTGATCTTCATAGACCTGTCTCAGTGTTAATGGTATAAGTATGACCTTTTTACCCTTTTTCACTAAACTATACCTATTTCAGGTATATCATGATAAACCCCCATATCATATTACCACTGCTAACCTAATAAATGATATCCCATATGTATTAGTATGACATCTCACAAGATCTTATCACTATAACTCCCAAAAATGAATGGTACCATCACTTGTCTAGTCACCCTCACCTCAACGGATTCATTCAACTATTGCAACTTATAAGGTCTAGGATGTGCTAAAGTGGATAACCCCAACTTCTTTAATAAGGCTGCACTAGCAACATTGGTACAATTACCTCCATCAATAATCATGCAACAAATATTGTCCTTTTTTTAACAATGAGTGTGGAAAATATTTTCTCATTGTTGCACTCAAGGTACGCTGTGTCACTAGATTCATCACATTTCCCTCGATAGCATGCATAACCACTACCTCTACTTCATGCTTGTACTCTTTCCCTTGATCATCATTGGTATCAACCAAATCAGGTATGTATGAAGGCATGTTCGAGCCATAAACATTAGAAACACTTAATGTTGCAACTTGGAGTTTTGGATTCACGAATGCAAAACTCGTAATAGTCATTCATATTCTTGTAATAGTCTTTTATACCACACACGGCCCTTGTGTGAGATTATCCAAAGCTTCCGATAAATGTCACGAAAGTAATGACATGATAGAAATCATTTTCTCACCACTCTTTTAAACTCGATCTCACCAAACAATTATGTAATCAATGAACTTTGTCACCGCAAGTTTTACTTTATTATCCTCTGAATAGCTATGACACTCAAATATAAGCTCCATATTTTTTCCAACTCTAAATATGCCTTTGGGTCACTCTTCCCTTGAAATGGGGGTATAGTCATTTTAATATGACTGAGATCATCATCAACTTCCTTCTGCTCTATTCTCATTGTATTTCTAGATCCCTATGAGGCCTCTCATACCTAGGCCGAAATCTCTTAAAATCTGATGCATAATCGGCCTCATTATACCAATGGTCCCCAAATGAATTTTCTTTCTCATACTCATCCATAGGTGGCTGTTTCGGCTCATTGGGCCTTGGCACATGTGGTCTTTGAGTTTTAGACCTCGCCTTATTAAACTTCATTTCAGTAGGTTTAGATTTACTAGACTACACAAACTTCTTCTTTAACCTATGTTCAGCATCATCTATGAAATCCCTCACCTCAATGGACATTCGAGCTAATCTTTGGTCTAAGCTCTTGAAGAAACTATCAGGATAAAATTGTAGAGGTATGAAGATGTAACCTTACTAGATGTTGCGTCATTGTCATTCGATATTGTGATGAACCTACAACAACATTAGTAACAAAAGAAACAAAAAAAATCCCCATAACTCAACCTCACGTGTTTCCCGAAGTTGTGCTCTCACTCACTGCCTTTTACCATTCTATATCCTCTGATGAAAATCTGCCTAGAACAAAGCCAAGCAAACCCAAAAAAGATTTCTATCCACACAACTCATGTGAACCCCACAGGAACAAAACCCCGTGAAACCCACTAAAGATTGTTATGAGCGCCAAGGAAAGTACAACGAGGTTTGGAGATTTGAAATTCATTAAGAGCCAAGCCTCACGAATCCCTAATTTCTTGAAACACCACAAAGGACATCAACATCATTTGATAAGTTTTGAAGAGAATCCACTCTTCCATGGTTAGCCATCCACGACCTCACCACTAATGTGCCTAACGGCAATATTAATTTTTAGGGTTAAACATTCATGTATTTTATTAATAAAATGCTTGCTTAAATAGTACAATGAAAATCTTAATTTTAATATAAAAAATAAAATAAATAAATAATAAAAACCTTGGGCTCCTGACATTCAGACCACTCTAAAATAAACATTAACATTAACTTCATCGCTTGTATATCTTGGACCCCCTTCATTTCCAAATAACGTGAATGAATTATTAGGCTTCTTTCTTGTAAGCTTGGATCCATGTTTTGAGGCTTGTGTTCTTAACGCTCCATGTATCATATCATCCTCTTAACAAGTTCTTGAAATGAGCTAATACTCAAATAAGGGTATAGCAACTTATATTGTTAACTTGTCAATGTAACATCCCCAATCTGGGAGATGCTACCGACAGGGAATAGGCCGTACTATCCCCCCGAGCCTCTAACTTTCTAACTATGAACAACACTGATACGATTTTCTCAAACATAATCTCATGTATGGGATCATTGCCCAAACCCATGACATAGAATGTAAAACAATATTGACCGGCGTAATCACACGCGTATAACGCAAGCGCACGTATCGTTCAAGTAGTATAAAAATATCGATCCCACGAGGACTTAATTCATATTATTGTTATTATTATTGATGATATTTATTTACAAGTATCTAATTAAGGGAGAATAGATTGACCGATTGATTGGTTAGTTGAATGTGGATTTGCTGATTAAATAAATAAAATAAACAAAAGAAAAGAAAAGAAAATACTAAGGAAATAAACAAAAGACAAAATATCTAGGGTTGTGATTCCACATAATATTATTCTAATGATGAATTGATTCTTTTATATATGTAAAATTAATCAGTTTGTTAACATGGAACACAAATTTATGCAAAAGCCTCTGTCGATGGTCAGATACAAATACCCAAATAACCCAATTAATCATATATCTATGTTAACCAAGTTATCTGAATTAATTAAGTTCAAGTTCCAATTATGGCTACCCACGCCCGACAGGTATATTCTTATCCTGTAAGGAAATCTATTAAAGGGTTATCTCTCCTCAAGGAAGATCGTGAGCTATTGAATCTAAGGATGAAACCTAAAATCCCTTTTCCATGTTCATTTTAAGTTTTCCATATCAATTTTATTGGTGATCAGGCAACAAGAAGCATTAAGCTAAATATTCAATAAACAAACTAAAGAATTACCCATAATATAATTAAATCAATTATTAAGCTTATTAATAATGTGTTTCATCACTTCCCTAGAATAAAAATAAAATCTTGGGGTTAGAGGATCCACTTTTAGAAATCTCACTTTATTATAATATGGAAATTGTCAGTATTACCCATTTAAGTTGAACCAGCCATAAATGCGGTGTTATTATTTATCCATAAACCAGCCATATAGGCGGTAATCATATGTCACCTAAAGACCGACCTATAAGTGGTGTCACATTATGTTATATAATTAAAACCAGCCATTAAGGCGGTATCAACTTTTTTAATCCATATTATTAAATTATAATTTCCATAATATAAATTAAGTGAGATTAATCTACCTTTACTATTTCTAATTTAGAAATCTCTCTTATTATAATATATAAATTTACGTGATATTTACTAACCGACCATATAGGCGATATCCTGATTGAGTCAGATTTAATTAATTTCAACCGACCATATAGGCGGTATCCCATTAAGTCAAGTTAAAATCAATTTAATTAAGTTCAACCGACCAATAAGGCGGTATCCAATTAAGTCAAGTTTTAAGATAATTATATATTATAATTTAAGGGAGATTAATCTAAATTATAAAAGTAAAAAGCTTCACCCTTCTCCAGCAGTAATTTAACTACTAAACATTAAAGAAATAAAAAGTAAATAAATAAATAAATTACTGAAAGTAAAAATGCATAATTAAAAGTGCAGAAAAGTAAATTACTGAAAGTAAAAGTGCATAAAATAAAAGTGCAGAAAAATAAATTACTGAAAGTAAAAGTGTATAATTAAAAGTGCTGAAAGTAAATAAATAAGGAAAAATGCTTAAATTAAATTACAAAAACTTAAACAAACAAGAAACAATCTTTAGTCCCTTATTAGGAACTCTAGGAAGGTATGAAAATTCAAATGAAATCGAGCAGAATTTATAGGCACCAATAGGTTCGGTGCGTCGCGACGCGAACAACCTTGCTCGTCGCGATACGCCGTTGATTCGCGACGCATGGCACACGGGTTGTGGAGATGGTGGAACATGTCCTAGCTGTTGTCGGCAGCTGAATGATTGTGTTAACATTGAGATGTCGATTATCGGCAGCATAGTATTACACTTGTGCGTGTTATGGGAGCATAACGGCATAGTTCTCATATATTTGGGTATTGGATACTCATGCAAGTGTAATAGGAGGTTGTGTTTACTGATGGTACGGGAACAGCTTTGCACTGGATAGACCCCTCGGAATTCCATTGGTAGTATGACTATGTGTCTATGGAAGTCCGAATCAGAGTAGGTGTATTTGGTATTAACCTGAGACTTGAACCGCTAATACTTGCGACAATCAATATACTTTGGTTTTGGTCGTCCAAGGCTTTAACTGGTTCTGTGTATGCCTATTCTGGGTAAATTGAGAATCGTAGTGTATTGGGTGTGATGTCAAGATGGAAGTATCACTTCAGTCATATGGAGATGATGGTCACGTAGGATAAGTAACTGGTGCTCTTATATGCTGCAGCTATCGGGATAATATGACTAGGTCATGATTATTCGATTATAGAGACTAGTTACCAGAGATCTGATATGTGCTTCGTACGGGGCAGACACAATTCCAGCCCCAGGCCTAGCACGTGACATCCGATACTAGATCACAATACGCAATACTATGTATACTACGCCTGATATAGATTACATATTCATTTAAGAATATTCTCGGAGAATTGGGAAGGCACGGTGCTTTGCTAGAAGCCAGCCATGTCTTGTAAATCGGTAAAAATGTAATACTAGGTACGTACGTGTTCGGATAGTCCGACGACCGGATTTACTGCCAACATATCCGGGGATCTCATGGGTCGCTTCCCGAAGATTCACCGATGACGTATGACTCGCACATTATTAATCTGGGATTAATTAATAGAGAGAGAAAATTAATCTATGATTAATTACGGAGATATTTTATCTGGGATAAAATATTTTTTATAGAGAGAGAACGATTAATTTGGAATTAATCGATAAAATAATATATTCGATATATTAAACGAAATTAGATTTCGACGCGGAATTAAAATTGGATTTTAATTCGGGCGAACGAGTTAATTTAGAATTAATTCGCTAAAGACGTGAATAGTAATTTTGCTAGGCATAATTATTTAATTTAATTTGATTTAATTACGTCGCAACGGAAAATTCGTTAATTCGGAATTAGCGAACCCGAGCCCCGGATGTGTTGCGGGCCCACTCGCATTTTGAATTAAGTGGGGCCCACAAGTCACATCACAAGTCAAATCACTAGTCAACTTTTTCCAACTTTTTGGTTGATGTGAGTTGTTGGAGATTGCTTGTTTATTACACAAGCTTGACTTGTGAAAGACGTGTACCAACCTTTTTTGAAAAATTGGGAATGGTATTTCTTTTAGGAAAACAAATACACAACACAACACACAACAACAACATTTCTCTTCTCCTTCTCTCCCTCTCACGGCCTTGGAGCCATTTTCTCTCAAATGTTCTTGGTTTGGCCGAGAACAACAAGAAGGCAAAGGGAAATTTTGTGGCAAAATTTCCAAGATGCTAGAACATCCAAGGGGTCTTACAAAGGTGATAGGGAAACCCATTCATGAGCATGGAATCACACTTAAAGCTTGGAGCTTGAAGGACCACCATGGAGGACCTTGACCGAACACACATGGAGCACAAAGAATGACCTTGGCCGAGAGCTTCAAGGAGGATTTTTTTGTTCTTCGCATCGCAAATCCGATCAAAGTGAGTATTTCCGCAACTTTACTTTGATGTATTCACACTTTTCATAGCTTAATTTGATCTTGGTTTGACCTAGAAAAATCCAACAATGGTATCAGAGCCTTGATTAAACATGAAATTGAATTAGGGTAAAATTTGGGTAAAATTGATTTGAGCATGATTTGATGAAATTGATTGATTGAATATGCTTGAATGATGATAACTTAGAGTTATGCATGATCAATTTGATGAAAATTGAATTGGATTATTTTTTCCCAAAAATTTGGCTTGGGCGAAAGTTACATGCCCTAAATAGTCATGGTAATTTTTGTTTTTTGATCATTGGATGAGTTGGAAGACTTGGGATAAATTGATTTAGGATTTAATTGGATTAAAATCGAAATCGGATTTAAAATCCCCAAATTGTCGTGACCTATACATCATGGAAATGAATTGATTTTTTGATTCAATAGTGTTGGACATGTGTTGATGATGATTAGCATGATTAATTATGTAAATTGGTATTTTGGAAATGTTAATTTGAATAATTAATTCTGGCTAATACACTTTAGTTAATTAATTGTGAAATTTGGAATTTTAGAATTTATTTAGTTGGGCTAAATTTGGAATTGGGCATGAATAGTTGTATTTGGGCTTAATGGGCTTGGTTGGGCCAAGTTTGGTTTAGGTTAATTGGTTGGATCCAATTGGGCCTAAAACCATTTCCATAAAGTCCAAATATGATTAAATGGGCCTTTAAAATTTTAATTGGGCCTAATGGGCCTAAATTGATTTTTGGCAAAAGGGTGATTCCTTATTGGGATTTGGTTGCCAAAGTCCATGCCTTATAAATTAATTGAAAGCCCATTGGACTTTAATTAAATTGACATTGGATGTTAATTGAGCTTTGAGACCCGTTTAGATTAGATTTAGAATCTAAGTCGCAAAGGCTCATTAATAAAGTGTAATATTTAATTTGGAATTAAAAAAAGAATTAGTATTGAATACAAATTAAATTGGATTTAATATTGTAGTTTAATATAATTCAAGAATTCGTACTTTGAGTAATTATTCTTAAAACGAGTTGGACTCACGCAAATCAAATCGTTGTTTGAAAATTGGATGGTCATTAATTTCAGATTAATTAATTGGATTAGATTGATTGATAACATGCTTTGTGTGAATACATGGATGTGATGTATGAATAATGTATATCGGGTGGATATTAGATGGGCGAGGGCAATTTTGGAAATTGTTGTAATAAATTTAGAATTTATTAAATTGGACCTGCGTGTCCAGCCTATTACCTCTTGATTCTTTGTATTTCTCTTCTCACCTATTCCCTTAAATGTAAATGAGGTTTCTTTAGAAGTGTTATGTAATTGGGTAGAAGTAAGATTTCTGCTAGCGGGAGAGAGGAAATTGAGAGATTTGTTCTAGGAACAAGTTGTTTTAAATATCCATTCGCATATCATTATTAATTTATTTATCGCGTCTTATTATGCTTTTAGAATGCATGTTTAAGGGTGTATGATGAGACCTAATCAAAGATAATTAATTGGTTGCCAATTACACGAAAAATCCTCAACATATATTAAGCGTTTTTCCTTCCATTGAATGATTCATTCTCAAGATCCAAGATTGGCACTGGTTTGTTGGCCAAAGTCAAGACCTTTGTCCATCGCGGATGTGTTTGAATCATGAAGGCTTTGTTCCATATCGCGTGTCTTGTCCAAGTTGTGATTTGTTGGCCAAAGTCAAGATCACTTCTTGTCCATCGACATCAATTACGAAGCTTTCCAAGATCAATGGGTCCCGCTTAACTGGAATCATTAAGTTTGTTGTGCCAAAGCCAAGGCTTAATTGATTCAGAGGAAAAATGTTAGGGAATATATTTGATATATTGGCATATATTAGATTTATGTTTCGAACTTGGATGTCCACCTACTGGATCTAGGAATTGGATGAGATCCAATTGATCTTAGAGATCTACCTAGTTAAATATCATACAGCTTGTTGGCCAAAGTCAAGGTTGTGTGTTATTTAATGGGATCATAGCCCACTAGGAAACAAGGTTTCCCGAGTACTCAATAGAGGGTTAGAGGCTCGCCGGAAAATAGTGGGAGGCAAGTATTAAATTTACAATTTCGTCTAAATCTTTGCCAATACGCGCTCATATCATTTTCGTCAATTTTAAATAAATATTTATTAGTTTGACTAATATTTAATCATTGTTTTAAATTAAACAGTTGGACTGTATTCAAACTATTTCAATTTATAGTTGATTATATAATTGGATTATAGTAATCAATATATTTGAATTTAAACAATTAAATTATAGTTGATTATATAGTTAGACTATAGTAATCATTATATTCAATAGTACCTGAAATCATTGATTGGATAGTTGGACTATAGCAATCAAGGTAACTGAAAGATTAGCGTTTAAAACAAAAACCTGGGTAAAAATGTCTTTAAGCGGCTTTAATTTTCAAATTGGGAATAGAACCTCAGGATAGTCCTGGGAATTGAGAAGTTATTCTATTTGATAGAATTACATCTCGGGCCTAAACCCGGATTTGAGCAAATAGTAGAACATGATCTTTGGAAGATTCATGTAATGATAACTTTAGTGCTCAATCATTTATACTTGATGCGATGACACTTTAATTTCGTTGCCAAAATTAAGGATTAGATCATTGTACCATGATGAGGAAATTAAAGATCTTCATAGATTTATTCTTAAATCTTAGAAGTACAAATTGCATAAGAAGCTCTTTCGCTCGTGTATGTCAGAGGGTACATCTGTCACGCACTAGGCGTCACAGATGATTGCTGACATCGATCAGCTAGGTTAGCTAGGCATTACCTACGTGGCCGAGACTACCAAAGATTTGATCTTATAGTCTCTACCCGAAAGCTGGGCAGGTTCATTATGAACCAAGAGTAAACTCTTGGAGAGTTGATGGCTATGCTCAAGGAGGCACAGTAAGAGCTTCTAAAAGGGGCAAAGGTAAAATAATCACAATCTTCTAGGAAGACAAATGACATATCCCAAGATGTCTGCCTAAACTGTGCAAACTGAGTCACTGGAAGTGTGACTGCCATATGGACAAGGCAGACGTGAAGGAAGTGAAGAGGGGCAAGGCTCCGGCTTCAAGTATGTTTGTCATAAACATGTTCACTATTAATTTCAAAATTGGATTTTGATACTAGATGTGGTACAATAGATATGTACTGATGTGCGGAATCTACTGATAAGCAGGATACTGACTTCAGTTGAGATTGATCTGCGAATCGGAAACGGGACAACAGTCGTTGTTTTAACCGTAGAAACCTAAGTTTAGGAACTACCCTTCGGGTGTGTACTTAAATTAGGAACTGTTATAATGTACCTAGTTTGACTAGAAACATTATCTCTATATCAGAGTATAACTCGTTGCGGGTATACCTTTATATTCTAGAACACCTAAGTGTTTTATTTTATAAAGATGATATTGAGATAAACACATAGTAGATGTGAATAACAGTATTTATATTTTGAATATAAATGAATCTGAAACGTATAACATGACAAACAAATAGCTCAAACTGATTTGATCAGATGAGACTTATTTGTGGCATTGTTGTCTGAGACACATTAAACAAGACTCGTATATCCACACTTTTGAAGAGTGGATACTAGGACGAATTTGAACCTATTCAAATGATGTCTACGAATCTAGTTTATTAGGCAAAGTGCCTAAAACAACCTTTTACTTGGTAAAAGTACAAGTGCCACCGATCTGTTATCCATCGTTCATAGTGACGTAAGTGGGCCCATGTCTAGCTAGACTAGAGGTGGATATAAACACTTTGTAACCTTTACGGATGTAGCATCGCGCTATGGGTTTATGTTTCTTGTGAAACATAAATCGGAAACTTTTGATAAATTCAAAGAGTTTCGACATGAATATAAAAATAGATCGGCAAGAGTATTAAAACTATCACGGTTAGACCGTGATGGAAATACTTAAGCAATAAGTTTCTCAAATACTTGAAAGAGTATAGTATTCTTTCATAGTGGACTCCTCCCGGACCACCTCAATTGAGCGGTGTGTCCAAACGGAGAAACCGAGTTTTGTTGGACATGATAAGGTTAATTAAGAGTCACTCTGAGCTACCATTTTCCTTCTAATGATACGCATTAAATCAGTGCAAAACTTATTTTGAATAAGGTTCCATGAAAATCTGTTTAACAGATTTCATATTAGATATGAACAGGAAAGGAACCGGGTTTTCTCATTCCTGAAGATTTGGGAATGCTGGGCATATGTTTGGATGATACCAAACTA
Organism: Zanthoxylum bungeanum; assembly: GCA_019454045.1. Lineage (NCBI taxonomy): Eukaryota > Viridiplantae > Streptophyta > Magnoliopsida > Sapindales > Rutaceae > Zanthoxylum > Zanthoxylum bungeanum. The sequence continues at coordinate 22,695 of SKCR01038735.1, read as the reverse complement.
GAACCCAAATCGGATAAGTGCCTAATTTGTAGGTTATCCTAGGGAAACCAAAGTATAGTACTTATATAACGCACAAAAGAACAATGTAATTGTTGCTCGCCATGCGGTTTTCGTAAAAGGAATACCTATATGCAGTGGTAAGTGGGAGGAAAGTAAAACTCGATGAAAATCGAAGTAATACTGTTCCAGGCACTGATTCCTTAATGGAACACAAATTGTTCATCAGGGATGAAACTGTACCACAATCTTCGAATACACAAGAATCGCGTAAGTCGGAGAGAGTCAGAAAATAACCTGGGAGGTATGGGTTTCTGATCTCACCTAATGAAGATGTCAATCTTATTGAGGAACACAAACCGACCATGTATGAGGAAGTGATACAAGGTATCGACTCCCTATTATGGTAAAGTGCCATGATGTCCGAAATAGATTCCATGTATACCAACTAAGTTTGGACACTGGTTGTTGTACCAGAAGGCATTGTAACTGTTAGTACTAAATGAGTCTTCAAGGAAGACAAAATGGATGGCAACATACCAACGTACAAAGCTAGGCTTGTAGCGAAAAGGTATCGTTATCAACATTGTGTCGATTACGACGAAACCTTTTACTCATTGCCATGATTAAAATCCATTTGGATAATGCTTGCTAATGCTGCATGTTTCATTTATGAAATGTGGCATTTGAACGTCAAAATCGCTTTCCTTAAAAGGAAACCTTTTGGAGGATGTTTACAACATCCTAACGGTTTTTTCGTACCAAAACAAACAAACAAGGTTTGCAGGTTAATCAATTCATTTATGGATTGAAGCAAGCATTGCGTTCTTGGAATTATCGTTTTGATGTAATCATAATGGTATATAATTTAATTCAAAACGAAAATAATTCTTGTGTTTATAGGAGGTTAGTGGGAGTGCACTAACAGTGATTGTCCTATAAAATGATGATATATCATTTCTTGGAAATGATATTCCCATATTACAATCGGTGAAAGCTTGGCTTTCATGAAAATTGTCTCTAGATACTTGGGAGAGACAACCTTTATTCTTGGAATAAAGATCTACTGGGATAGATCTAAAAGTTGTTGGCACTCTCCGAGAACTCATACATTGAAAGATATGTACGCGACCTGGTGTCTCATATGCTTTGAGCATATGGAGTCACAATCAGGCCAATCTAAGTGATAGTCACTGGATTGATGTTAAGAACATCCTTAAGTTCTTATTAGATGATCTAAGGATGCTTTCTTAAACTATGGAGAAGGAGAACTTGAAGTGACTGGGTTCCACTGCTTCAATTTTCCTAACCGATAAAAACGACTATAGGTCGTAATAAGGATACTATATAGTTTGAATAACGGAACAGTGAGCTGGAAATCTTCCAAGCAAGATATTGTTGCCGAATAAACAACAAAAGCGGAATATTGCTGCAGCTGAGGCATCAATAGAAGCACTTTGGATCTTAATAATCCTAATCAGATTAGGAGTAGTTCTGTTAGCAGCTGAGTTAGGCTACAACACATGCTAAGGAATTAATGGTCTCATCAACGATCCAAGTATATATTTCAACTATTCATCTGATTCGTTCGAATCATACATCATAGCGATGTGGTGATCGAATAAATCGCATCAGATGATAACTTTGCAAATCCGCTGACAAAAGCTATTTCTCAGTAGAAGTTTGAGCGAACCGTACATAGTTCAAGTGTAGGACACTTGAGTGATTGGCTATAGGCCAAGTGGGAGATTGTTGGACAATTATGACCCATAACATCATTATTTGTACAGAACATAGTGTTGTTGTACAAATTAACTATGTGACAAAGGAAATTGCTCTTTTATCATTTGTAATTGGATTACCAAGATACATAAATGATAAAAGTCCATATGATTAGTTCCGGATTGAGATGATATGAGACAATATCAATCCACGAAGGTTTAATCATTAAAACATCCCTAGTCGGAGTATTATCGAGATTGGACATCGATAATGCGGAATAGACTAGTATTACACTTGTGCGTGTTATGGGAGCATAACGACATAGTTCTCATATATTTGGGTATTGGATACTCATGCAAGTGTAATAGGAGGTTTTGTTTACCGATGGTACGGGAACAGCTTCGCTCTGGATAGACCCCTCGTAATTCCATTGGTAGTATGACTATGTGTCTATGGAAGTCCGAATCAGGGTAGGTGTATTTGGTCTTAACCTGAGACTTGAACCGCTAATACTTGCGACAATCAATATACTTTGGTTTTGGTCGTCCAAGGCTTTAACCAGTTATGTGTACGCCTCTTCTGGGTATATTGAGAATCGTAGTGTATTGGGTGTGATGTCAAGATGGAAGTATCACTTCAGTCATATGGAGATGATGGTCACGTAGGATAAGGAACTGGTGCTCTTATATGCTGCAGCTATCGGGATAATATGACTAGGTCATGATTATCCGATTATAGAGACTAGTTACCAGAGATCCGATATGTGCTTCGTACGGGGCAGACATAATTCCAGCCCCGGGCCTAGCACGTGACATCCGATACTAGATCGCAATACGCAATACTATGTATACTACGCCTGATATAGATTACATATTCTTTTAATAATATTTCTGGAGAATTGGGAAGGCACGGTGCTTTGCTAGAAGCCAACCATGTCTTGTAAATCGGTAAAAACGTAGTACTAGGTACGTATGTGTTCGGATAGTCCGACGACCGGATTTACTGCCAACATATCCGGGGATCTCATGGGTCGCTTCCCGAAAATTCACCGATGACGTATGACTCGCACATTATTAATCTGGGATTAATTAATAGAGAGAGAAAATTAATCTAGGATTAATTACAGAGATATTTTATCTGGGATAAAATATTTTTTATAGAGAGAGAACGATTAATTTGGAATTAATCGATAAAATAATATATTCGATATATTAAACGAAATTAGATTTCGACGCGGAATTAAAATTGGATTTTAATTTGGGCGAACGAGTTAATTTAGAATTAATTCGCTAGCGACGTGAATAGTAATTTTGCTAGGCATAATTATTTAATTTAATTTGGTTTAATTACGTCGCAACGGAAAATTCGTTAATTCGGATTAGCGAACCCGAGCCCGGGATGTGTTACGGGCCCACTCGCATTTTGAATCAAGTGGGGCCCACAAGTCACATCACAAGTCAAATCACTAGTCAACTTTTTCCAACTTTTTGGTTGATGTGAGTTGTTGGAGATTGCTTGTTTATTACACAAGCTTGACTTGTGAAAGACTTGTACTAACCTTTTTTGAAAAATTGGGAAATGGTATTTGTTTTAGGAAAACAAATACACAACACAACACACAACAACAACATTTCTCTTCTCCTTCTCTCCCTCTCACGGCCTTGGAGCCATTTTCTCTCAAATGTTCTTGGCTTGGCCGAGAACAACAAGAAGGCAAAGGGAAATTTTGTGGTAAAATTTCCAAGATGCTAGCACATCCAATGGGTCTTACAAAAGTGATAGGGAAACCCATTCATGAGCATGGAATCACACTTAAAGCTTGGAGCTTGAAGGACCACCATGGAGGACCTTGACCGAACAAACATGGAGCACAAAGAAGGACCTTGGCCGAGAGCTTCAAGGATGATTTTTGTGTTCTTCGCATCGCAAATCCGATCAAAGTGAGTATTTCCGCAACTTTACTTTGATTTTTTTTTTTCACTTTTCATAGCTTAATTTGATCTTGGTTTGACCTAGAAAAATCCAACAAGCATGGGATGACAACATGCGTCCGGTGCATGTTAACATGAGTCGCTGTGATGTTGATTTGTGAGAGGCGGACATTAGCGATAATGATGATTGTCGGCAGCATGTGATGGTGACACGTGTCAGGCGTATTTTAGCAGATTTGATGTGATGTTGACACGTATCCAGCGCACGTTAGTAAAGGCGCATGATAGTAGGTTTCTCTGATTTTGACATGTGTCCAGGCGTATGTTAACGGTCGCTATGCAGAATTACTACGCGTCGCGACGCACAAATGACAATTTTGCCATTTTTATTCGTTTTTCACTGTTTTGACCCTGAATTGCTTCCAGTAAGTCCTGAAACTTTATTTATCTATAAAATAACACAAAACACATAAAAATATTCACAAAACTCAAGAAACTATACAAAATATTGAGTTAAAGGAGTGAGAAATAGTGATATATTTACCACTCACCAAATACTCACAACTAATTACTCAACATCATTTATCTTAACAACTCTATACAAAATACTTATACACAACTTTACTTTACAAATATCTGGAACTCGACTTTATTTGACATGACCGAACTCTATCCCTAACTTGATCTGGTGGACCGAACACCCTAGTGACTGCCATCAATATCCATCCTCCCGAGCTCGTCTTCCTGGTAAACCTGCAAAACAAAATACTGGGAGTGAGGGGGTCAGATCGTTTGAACGATCTAGTGAGTGGACAGTTTAAAAATTAGATACTAAAATGCTTTTTGAAAATCCATGGTTCTAAAACCAAATTCATCTCAAATCATCTTTTTTAAAATCTCTTTCATTGTTTGAAAGCAACTCTCCTTTTGGAAAACTTTTCTAAAGGTGCTTTGTCTATAAAACTTTGAAATTCCCATAAATAGTTTTCCATCTGGCAAACCTTTCTGAAAATTTTTCTTTCTGTAAAACTCTGAATTCTTTTTTGTAAAAATGAACTCTTTTGAAAAATCTTTCATAAAACTATATTTTCTGGAAGTCATGTCTTTGAAAATCTGTTTCTGAAAGCTTTCTCTGAAATCTGTAGAAAACCTGACGCATGAGGACGTTAAGTATCACCATCCTCCCATACGCCTAAACTAGTGGTCTTGGGGAGTTACGTATCGCCGTCCCCAAGCCACTGAACAAGAGCCATGTGTGTAAAAATCCATGACATTGGGGCGTTACATATCATCGTCCCCCAATGCATGCCACTATATTGTCCCTGAATCTAGGGTCTATAGGTGTTACGTATCGTCGTCCCCCTAGCCCTGAAATATAGTGGTCTTAGGGCGATACGTATCGCCGTCCCCCAAGCCACTGAAACTAGAACCTATGGGCGTTGTAAATCGCCGTCCCCTAGTCATGCTCTACATGTGCACATGTTGTATTCGTCAATTCCAATATTTGTACCAAGTTACATACTGAGGTGGGTTTTTTCCCATGCCTCTAGAAATTATAGAACTCATGCTTTTGAATAAGTCTTTCTAAAAGCATTTTTAATTGTAAAACATTTGTAAACAACTTGTCTAATGCCCTAAAATATTTTTAAATAAGTCACAATTCAAAAACAGATAAGTAAATAATAGTTTGAGAAAAGGGGTCCACTCACTGATTTAGAGTTTGCTAGTATTACTTCATTTGCAGAAGGAATTTGTGGTTCATGCGATGCCCTTTAATTGATAACTCTAATTAGAAAATGGACTGAGGAATATATTACTGAATTATGCTAAATTTATTTATTTAAGTGTTTGTTATCACTTCAAGGCGTATCATACTTATATTACGATGTAATGTATGTATGTGAGCTGATACAAAACCCTTAGGGTGGCCTCTAACACGCTAGGGTGAAACTGGAATGAACTAAAACTGGTTTGGGTAAATTATGATCACGCGTCGCGATGCTGCCCCTAGGGCGTCGTGATGCTCACATTCCGGAAATGAATCTGTATAAATTTCCCAGTAAGTGTAGCGACGCTACCCCTTGGGCATCACTATTCGAGCTTGTTTTTCAGGATCCAAAACTTGCTTATCATTGTCTATCTTACCAAAATGTATCTCAAAACCCTCACACTACAATTGTACATAAATAATTATTTAACTACCACATTCAAGCATGTTAAAACAACACTTCATCATCAATTTAACTCTTTAGTCTCATAACTCCAACTTAGCTCAATTTTAGGAATTATAAAAATTTAGATATTTCCCTAATATAATCCAATTCCATGCTCAATATGCCACTAAATGCGGTCCTTAGTAGGTCTCTAACATCAATATAGCATCATATCATCAAAATTCCTCAATCCAAAATTTGGGTCAAGTTGTTAGTACCTTATTTCAATTGATTTTCCTCATCACTCAAGTCTTCCATGGTTGCTTTCCTTCTTCTTAGCTTAATATATGAGGATTGACATGTGATTCCTCTTATATCCTTCTTCTTTCTTCTTTCTTCTTTTTTCTTCATATTCTTCATTCATTATTCTCATTCTATGTTTCCTTCTTCTTCTCTAATTTTGGGAATTAGTGAATAATATCCCTTTTATATAATAGGGGGCTAATTGGCTAATTTTGAAAAATTTTGAAATGAAAAAGTTGGAATTATTGAGATAGTTTGAGAATTCTCTAGATGGGTCCACGAATATTATTCATTTGAGTTATATTTTCGACTTATTTCAGTTCTGAATTTGGAAAAATGTTCAACGCGAAATTTGTAGGTCTCGATCTTAGCTTTCTGACGAAATAAAGTTCATAAAAATCAGAGCTCATATTAAAAACTTATGGCACAAATACCATGGATTGTCCTGAATGAAACATCGTACCATTTCGTATCGAAATTTCGAAGAATTTATCAATTGTCCTCAAAGCCATTCATAAGTGTATATGTATCCAAACATAATTTATATTATATAAAACTCGTCCCATAATGTAATAGTAGTCGAGATTACTGGACATTATAATCAACCAAAATTCGAAAGCCAATTTCGTGACTCAACGAAACTAGCTATAAATAATCAAAACGCAATATAAAAGAAACCAACCCAAAATGAAAAAAAGAAATAGATGCGAAATAGAAATAGAAGAATGATCAAAGAATGAAATAAGGAAGAACTTTTTGGTTAGATGTGGTGAATAGGTGTATTATATTTAATTTTGGGAGAGAAATTGGGGCTTCAATAGAAATTTAAGAGAAGTACCCTCTACGGACACCCCGGTGACAAAATGCAACCCACCAAATTCAACCAAAAATTTTATAAATTTGACTTCCTAAGTAAAAAAATCACTAGTCAACCCCCCTACATTTTGGCCAAATTATTTTTAGGAAGCAAGGGCCTAATATAGCAAAATTAAATTGGCGGGTTATGGAAACTGAATCTGGTAGGATTAAGAAAACCGAATCCAGTAGGATTTAATGGAAATCAAATCTGGTACTAATATGGAAACAGAATTGACTCAAATATGGAAAACAAATTTGACTTATTATGGAAACATAATTGACTTTATTATGGAATGAAATCGCCACTGTTATGGAGGAATAAATATGACTCTATAATGGAATGAAATCAACTATATTATGAGAAGATAAATATGACTATATTATGGAAACACAATAACTCTATTACGTAATGAAATTGCGTGAAATAAGGAAATTGCTTGTTAATATTTTTTTTTTTCTAGTTTATGCTAAGCGAGAATCTTAACACGCATGCAATAAAGCAATGTTTTTAGAGCTAATGACGCCAAAAAAAAAAAAAAAACAACAAAAAAATATATATATATGTTCAAGTTTGAATTTGCTCTCTTTTTTTAGCTTTTTTTTTCTCTTTTTGTTGTTTTTGTGAACTTAAAGAACAAAAACTACAAGATTAACAAGATTTCCAACCCTAGAATGTAAGTGCATTAAGGTAGAAAGATCATGTTATTCTTTTGACTCACGAATTCAAGGATAATCAAGAAAGCAAGAACAAACAAAGAACGTAAGAAAGAGAAAAGCAAAATGCAAAGAAAAATTAAAGCAAGAACAAACGAAAGTACTTAAGAAAAATGAAAAATATGACCTGAACTGCGAAACCTTTGTTCTGATAACCAACTGATGGAAACCCAACAAGAAATATGCCCTGTGAAACAAGTGAGATCAGATGAATTACTAAGACCTGTTGAGAACAATAGCTCAAGAACCCTAGTTGCAAGTAAACGCTACAAGGTGTGCAAATCCCTTGATGAGTTGAAGTTCTAAATCAAGAATAAGAGAGAATGTGTCTCACGAAAATAAGTTTGAATGTTATTGATCTCTAAAGTCTCAAAAAAAGAAAATACAAGGTTTATAAAGAACCCTAATCTACCCAACATACCAACGAGTTTGTGATTCCTAATATATCCCTAATTAACCCACTATGCACGCCCAGGCCCATAATACACCCTTAGTTACACCAAGAATGGGCCATGCATAAAATAATAATTTAAAACTAAGGAACTTAATTAAATAGTCTAGCTCTTTATATATAATTAATACACTAAAATAACGAAATAAACTAAAGCCTAAACAAGTGGCCTAACACACGCCCAGGTAAGTGGGCCTTCAATCTTAGGTTTAAATTAATGTAACCCGGTGGTTCCTCTTGTGATTAGTGCTCCCTTTGGTAGTCTCGACCATTGTCTCCTTAACAAGCCCAAGCATCATTTCCTTTATCGTTTTCGCCATAGACCTTGTGATAGGTCCTTCTGGTACAAGCAATGAAATCTTAACTTGTTGATCATATTTCATATCATCTTGAATTGCATCACTTGCTAGAAGTCTGGCCGAATATGGTCCATAAATTAGAAATGCAGAAGCGAATACCAGCGATAACATATACAATAATAAACAGCAAAACGATAAGACCAAGACCATAGAATGTTAAATAATAAATAAGTAAGGAAACGTAAACCAACAAAATGATCAAAAGTAAATAAACAGGATAGAAATCAAGCACTAAGAACCATAACGCAATAAACAGACTGTAAAAAAGGATAGTATGTGAACATACTTAAGGAGCAATCATAATGTAGGAAATGATTTCCCGCGCGGAAAAAGTGTGTTAGGCATCGGGATCGACCTTAAAATTTTTTCTGCTCTTCCTCTTAATTTTCGAAACCATCAAGGATTCTTAAACTCGTTTTGCTTATGTTTTTAATGATTTTGACATTCCCGAACAGCCCCCGAAAAGCAGCCCCAAAATTGGAATGTTTCGCACACTGAAATCCCCTTACACGCGCACGCAGCTAACTGTTTTACTAACTGTTGTGTATTGATTTTTATGCAACAGTTTTTGACTAAATAACCACTCCAAAACAGCCCAAAATAGACATTTGTGTTCCCAAAATTTTCTGCGCGAAAACAAAACAAAATGGAGCACCAACAAGGAATACAAAGTGCGGCAATGAGTAATTTTTTTTGTTCACTGTCGTGAGACACAAAAAAGAGATAAGGGAGTTTCGTATTGTTTTCTAAAAGATCTTCCGAGCTATATCTCACAACCAAAATATGAAATTGTGGGCTTCACTCACAAAAATAAATCCCTAAACACTTTAGAGTTTCAGAAAGTCACACACCAATTTCATTTTATTTTTTCTTTTTGTTCTTCACTCTTTCTTTCAACTATTGAGAGAAAAAATAAGAACAAAAGGTGGCCATGATTTCATAGAATGAGATTAGGGTAAAAAGGAAAATATTTTTCCTATTTATATTTAGGGTTTAGGTTGTCTAAAAAATAACCAAAACCATTGCCCTCCCCTATGCAAATTTCGCCCATTACGTCATTTTGTTACAAAAACATATTTTATGATAAATTACATCATAATGACATTTACATGTTACCAAATAAAATATTGTAACTTCCATTCCAAATCAAGAATTTCCAAAACATATTTTGGAAATCCATTAATTCAAAATTTTTATTAAATTATACAATATAATTTTATAACAAAATTTAAAATAAATAATATCATATAATCATTTATTATGAAAACTAAATATTAAAATTACTGTATAGTTGTAGGTGTGACAAAAGTATTATTAATTATATGCGAGTTTATAATTGGACTATCTAGTTAATTTAATTTATCGAGCTAGCACGGGGACCAAATGGCCCTACAGTTCCAAATTCCAATAATCCCTGAATATTAATTAAACTCTTTAATTAAATATTTTGAATTATTAATTTTAGGTTATTCCACTAAAAACCTAAAGTTTCACTCTTGATACCGTAGATATATAATATAACCCGGACCGCGTCGGTATCAATCGGTATAGTCAATACATACGGATTGACCCTTCACGAGTATCTCATAATTAGAGTCGGGACAAAATGTCTATTATACCCCTCTAATTATTTTTACCTTAAGTACCATTGATTCTCTAATGAAAGATTTATTCATAACTATTATGAATATAAATCTTTCTCTTCGCAATAGAAAGACTTGAGAGCTCTAATTTTTCAAGTACATAATCAACCCTTAATGAAGATACTCTTTATCTTCTCTCAAGAAGGAATGAACTCTATATCTATATAAAATATCATCAACTGCACACCAAAACATGTCCCAATGTAAGTAACTATTGGTCAGGATTTCTTCACCGACCTCACCTTTAAAGGTGAATCTAAGGACATAGCCTGCCACATAGGAGTTCGTAGTACACTCGGATTCAGATCAATCCATATATGACCGTCTAGTAGATTGTAATGAATTTCTTTATTAAATAATATTATAAGAAATGCATTTCTATCTTGGTCCAATCCTATATGATCACATCATATAAGGTGCCTCAATTCTCATGTCACTATATAGATGATCCCGGATCAAAGTCACTATATATTTATAGAATAGACCGCGATTATAGATAAACCACAAATAATGTACATGTTTTGTTTGCTCTCTATAGAAATTTTAGATTACTAACTTCAGACTTAAATCCTCTTATGACACTCATACACTAAGCCTATAGGTAATCAATGGTAAACTAAACAATTTATAACATGCAATTTAAATTAAAATAATTGATAAATGAACAATGCATTTTTTATTTAAATAAATAATTTCGTTTACAAATTACATGAAGTCTTAGGGCATATATCCTAACAATCTCCCACTTGCACTAGAGCAAATATGACATATCATATAATCCTAGAATCTCTAGGTGAACTTCAAACATTTTAGCCGACAAGGTCTTTGTAAACGGATCAGTCAGGTTCTCTGGGATGCAATCTTCATGAGACAATACGTCTCATCTCTGAACTATCTCCCTAATGAGATGATATTTTCTCTCTATATGCTTTCCCCTCTGATGACTTCTTGGTTCTTTGAAGTTCGCCACTGCCTCACTATTATCGCAATAAAGTGTAAGTGGTTTATCCATATCTGGAATAACTTCCAGATCTCCCAAGAATTTTCGGAACCATGCTGCTTCCTTAGCTGCTTGGCAAGCTGTTACATACTCAACCTCCATGGTCGAGTCAGCAATACAATATTACTTTATGCTCCTCCACACGATGGCCCCACCACCTATGGTAAATACTGTGTTGGTTTTTATTAAGGTCCCAAGATCAAACAAGACATGAAAATCGTGCATGAATACACCAACGAAGATAGCGGAATACTTACATTGGTTGGCTGAGTCGATTTGAAGACAAATGAACCCAAAAAACGCACTGCCATGGAAGCCTACTGCATGCAGTCCACTGCCTCCAAAAACAGAATTTTGAGATGAGAAACGCAGCTCCTAGCTTCGTTGGATGGATCCCGGCTCATGGTCGAACCTCCCTACCACCTTCGCAAGACTTGTAAGTGTGCTAGCACTTGAATTTTCACCATGAAAACCCACTCTTGGCTTCCCTTGTCACGCCATTTCTGGTTTCAAAAACAGTGAGCATTTCATGCTTTTGGCGTGAGGAGAAGAGGAGAAATAAGAGAGAAAGAATTGTGTATTAGTTATTACAAAAGTGGTATAACATTTGTTTATATATTTTCCAAAAAAATAATAAATGTTTTACCATTTAATTTGCTTTCAAAAAACAATTAAATCTATTGTAATATCCTTGAGTGTTCCACACTCCAAAGTCAAAAGTCCATCAAGTCACATCTACTTTAATAAAGTGACATGTTGTGTGTCTTTCACTCAACCCATCAATCAATCATCAATCAATCACACTCAAAGTGACTTTTGATTTGACGCTTGATGTGACGATTGATTTGACGCTAGATGTGACTTGCGTCGCCGCACTCGAATTCGAAATACGAATGCGCTCGCAATACACTCGGGCTCGGGTTCGTTAATTCCTAATTAGCGAGTTTTCCGTCGCGTCGTAGTTAAATGATTACGCTTAGCGAATTCACTATTCACGTCGCTAACGAATTAATTCTAAATTAATTCGTTCGCCCGAATTAAAATCTAATTTTAATTCTGCGTCAAATCTAATTTCATTTAATATATCGAATATATTAATTAATCGATTAATTCCAAATTAATCGTTATCTCTCTCTTTTGACGATATTTTATCCTAGATAAAATATCTCCGTAATTAATCCTAGATTAATTTTCTCTCTCTTCTATATAATCCCAGATTATTCAAGAGTGCAAGTTGTGCGTCATCGGTGGATTATCGGGAAGCGACCCATGAGATCTCCGGATACGTTGGTAGTAAATACGGTCGTCGGAGTATCCGAATCACGTACGTACCAAGTACTACGTTCTACCGATTTACGAGACAAGGTCGACTCCTAGCAAAGCACCAAGTCTTCCCAATTCTCCGGACATATCCATTTAAGAATATCAAAGATCTGTATCAAGCGTAGTATACAATTGTATTGTATTGCGTATATCGATCCAGTATCGGACGATCACATGTTAGGCCTGGGGCTGGAAATGTGTCTGCCCCGTACGAAACATATATCGGACATCAAGCAACTAGTCTCTTTAAATCGGGCAATCCTGACCTAGTCATATTGTCCCGACGGTTGCAACCTTTTTATAGAGTACTAGTTCTGTATCCTGCGCGATCATCAACTCCATATGTCTGAAGTGACACTTCCATCTTGACATCACACCCAGTGCACTACGATTCCTGATAAACCCAGAAGAGGTGAACACAGAACCAGTTTAGGTCCCCCAACCACCAAAACCAAAGTTTACCGATTGTCGCAAGTACTAGCGATGCAAGTCTCAGGTTAAGACCATATACACCTACCCTGATGCGGCCTCCCATAGACACGCAGACATACTACCAATGGGATTCCGCGGGGTCTATCCAGAGCGAAGCTGTTTCCCGTACCATCGGAGAAACACGACCTCCATCGCACTTGCATAAGTATCCAATACTTATATATATGAGAACTATGTCGTTGTACCCTTACAACGCACACAAGTGCAATACTAGCCTATTCCGCATTATCGATGTCCAGTCTCGATAATACTACGGCTAGGGATATTTAATGATTAATCCTTTGTGGACTGATACTGTCTCATATCATCTCAATCCAGGAACTAATCATAGGGACCTCTCTTCATTTATATATCTATGGTGATCTAATCACAAATGATGAGAGTGCAATTTCCTTATTACATAGTTAATTTGCTACAACAACACAATGATTTGTGCAAATAGTGACGCTATGGGTCATATTATCCAACAATCTCCCACTTGGCACATAGTGAGTCACTCAAGTGTCCAACACCCGAACTATGTATGGTTCGCTCAAATTGCTGAGAAAAGGTTTTTCGTCAGCGGATTTGTTTGATTATCGTTTGACGCGATTTATACGATCATCACATCGCCACGATGTATGATCCGAACGAATCAGATGATATAGAAGTATATATCTGGATCGTCGATGAGACCTTTAATTCCTTAGCATGTGCTGACGCCTAGCTCAGCTGCTAACAGAACTATATCTAATCTAATTAGATTTATTTCAATCCAAAAGACTTCTATTGCTGCCTCAGCTGCAGCAATAATCCGCATTTGTTGTTTATTCGGCAACAGTTATCTTGCTTGGAAGATTTCCAGCTCACTGTCCCGTTATTCAAACTTTATAGTACCGTAGTATTTAATTGTTTGGAAACTTGCTGTAGTGATCCCAGTCACTTCAAGTTCTCCTTCTCCATAGTTTAAGATAGCATCTTTAGTTCTCAGAGATACTAACAGATGTTCTTAACTTCAATCCAGTGACTATCGCTTGGATTGAACCGATTGTGACTCCATATGCTCGAAGCGTATGAGACACCAATACAAGTACATTTTAAATGTACAATTTCTCAGAGTGTTAACAACTCCAAATCTATCCCAGTAGATCTTTATTCCTTGAATAAAGGTTGTTACTCCCCAGAATTCTATGGAGAATTTCTATGAAAGAATATCTATGAAAGCCAAGCTTTCACCAATTGCTTTATGGAATTTAACTGTCAGTGCGCTCCCACTAACCTCCTTATATACACAAGAATTATTTTTTTTTGAGTCAAATCATAAACCATTATGATTATTTCAAAACGACAGTTCCAAGAACCTTATGCTTGCTTCAATCCAAACATGGATTGAATAATCCGCAAACCTTGTTTGTCGGTTATACAAAATCGTCAGAATGTTATAAACATTCTCCAAAAGGTTTCCTTTTCAGGAAAGCGATTTTGATTTGTAACTGACATATTTCATAAATGAAATATACAGTTATCAACAAGCATCTTCAAAATGGATTTACCATGGCAACAAGGTAAAAGGTTGAACCGTTATTAACACATGTTGATAATGATACCTTTCCGTCAAAAGCCTTGCTTTGTACGTTGGTATGTTGCCATCCTTGTATGTCTTCCTTGAAGACATTCAAAGTACCAATAGGCACAATGCCTTGTGGTACACAACACTAGTATCCAAAATAGTTGTTATACATGGAATCCATTTCGGACTCATGGCACTTTGCCATAATAGGGAGTCGATACCTCGTATCACTTCCTCAAAACGTAGTCGGATGGTACACCTCCATAAGATTGACATCTTTATGAGGTTAGATCAGAAACCCATACCCTAGGTTGTTTTCTGACTCTATCCGATCTACGAAGTTCTTGTGTATTTGAAGATTAATGGTATAGATTCATCATTGATGAACTGTTTGTGTTCCATTACGGACTTCGTGCCTAGAACAGTATTACTCCGATTTTCATCGAGTATCACTATCCTCCCTCCCACTGACCACTGCATATCGGTATTCCTCTCAGGAAAACCGCATGGTGAGCAACAATCACATTGTTCTCATGTGAGATTTACAAGTACTATACTTAAGGTTTCCCTTAGGAAACCTATATTGGCACTTATCCAATTGGGTCTTTTAGTTTGGTATCATCCAAACGTTATGCCTGGCATACCCAAATTATCAGGAATGAGAAACCCCGTTTCTTCCCTGTTCATATCCTATATGACATCTGTCAAACAGATTTTCATGGAACCTTATTCTAAATAAGTTTTGCACTGTAAATACATATCCTGTAGAAGGAAATAGTAGCTCAGAGCGACTCGTGATAAACCTAATCATGTCCAACAAAATTGGTTTTAGTTCGGACACACCGTCTAACAGACGTGTCTTGAGAGGAGTCCTCATATGAAAGAATACCGTAATCTTTCATGTATATATGAAACTTACTGCTTAAGTATTTTCCAATACGGTCTTACCGTGGTGGAATAATACTATAGCCGATCTGTTTGTTTACTTCTTCGTGTCGAAACTTTAAAGTTTCCGATTTGTATTCTTCAAAAGAACACAAAACCATAACGTGATGCTACATTTGTTAAGGTCACGAAATATTCATGTTCACATCTAGCCTAGCTAGATATGGGCCCACTAACTTCACCATGAATAGGGCTAACAGATCGGTGGCCCTTTATACTATTACCAAGTAAATAGTATTTTCGGTACTTTACCTAATAAACTAGATTCGCAGACCTTATTTGAATAATCAAATCAGTCCTAGTACCCACTCTTCAAAAGTGTGGATATACGAGTCTGGTTTAATTATGTCCTAGACAATAATGCCACAAATAAGTCTCTATTGATCAAATCAATTTGAGCTATTTATTTGTCATTTTATATGTTTGAGATTTTCATTATATTCAAAATATAAATTCTGTTATTTACATCTAATGTATTTATCTCAGTATCATCTTTATATAATAAAACACTTTAGTGTTCTAGAATATAAAGGTTTTATCCGGAATGGATTAAACACTGATAGAGAGATAATGTCTCTAGTCAAACTAGTTACATTATAACAGTTCCAATTTAAGTACATACCCAAAGGGTAGTTCCTAAATTTAGGTATCTCACGGTCGAAACAGCGACTTTCGTCCCGTTTCCGATTCGCAGAGAAATCTCGGCTTGAAGTCAGTATCCAGCTCATAGCGGATTCTGAACATCAATACATATATTTTATGTACCACACTAAGTATTTAAAATCCAATTTCAATACTAGTTGTGAACATAACTTTGACAAATATTTTTAAAGTTAGAGCCTCGCCCTTTCTTTAATTCCTTCGTGTCTTCCATATCCAAATGGTAGTCACTTTGGGATATGTCATTATCTTTTCAATATTTCACAAACTTTTGGCCAAGCCTTGGGTTTCGAATATCGAAACGATGTGCACCTTGTGCAACCGCCCAATTGCAAACTTTGATTTTTCACCTCTAGAATAGTCAAATCAATTCTTTAAGATTATTAATTGTAATTTAATACTTTTAAATCTAAGATAGATTATGATTATATAAGAATAATATTAATTAACATCATAAAGTCATCATACATAATCTTCCAAAGATTTATGCTCTACTATTTGCTTAATTATGGGCTTAGTCATAATAAGTTATTTTATCAAATAAATTAACCTATTATTAATTCCCAATTGAAAATTAAATCATTTAAAACATTAATCCCAAGGATTATATATTTTAAATATTCAACCTTTCAATTCTTTCTTGATTTTAATAGTCCAACTATTTAATCAATTTTTAATAAGGTACTATTTATTATAATGATTACAATAATCCAATTATTTAATCAACTATAATTTAATTTATTTGATTACTATAATCCAATTATAAAATCAACTATCATTTTAATTCATTATATTGATTACTATAATCCAATTATAAAATCAACTATATATTGAATAAGTTTGTATATAGTCCAACTATATATATATTTTTAAAACAACATAAAATTTAGTCCAACTAATACTTTTGATTAATGTGACGAGTAAATATAAATGAGCGTGTTTAGCGAGTAATTGAACGATTGTTGCAAATTCAATACTTACCTCCCACTATTTTTCGTCGAGCCTCTAACCCTCTGTCGAGTACTCGGGAAACCGTGTTTCCTAGTGGGCTAGGATCCTATTAAATAACATACAACCTTGACTTTGGCCAACAAGCTGTATGCTATTTAACTAGGTAGATCTCACAGATCAATTGGATCCAATCCAATTCCTAGATCCGGTTAGGTGGACATCCAAGTCCTAAACATATTATTTACGCCAATGTATCTAATACATTTTCCTGACCATATCCTCCGAATCATCTAGGCCTTGGCTTTGGCACAACAAACCTAATGACTCCAGTTAAGCGGGACCCATTGACAAGGAAAGTTTCGTAATCAATGTCGTTGGACAAGAAGTGATCTTGACTTTGGCCAACAAATCACAACTTGGACAAGACACCGATGTGGAACAAAACCCTCATGATTCAAATACATCCATAATTGACAAGGTCTTGACTTTGGCCAACAAACCAATGCCAATCGGATCTTGAACAAGAATCATTCAATGGAAGGATAATCGCTTAATATAGAACGAGGGTTTTTCGCGTGCAAATTGGCTACCAATTTAATTATCTTTGTTAAGGTCTCATCATCATACACCCTTAAACATGCATTCTAAATACATAATAAAGCGAGTATGAAAATAAATAATAATGAT
The DNA here is from genome assembly GCA_019454045.1 of Zanthoxylum bungeanum. Lineage (NCBI taxonomy): Eukaryota > Viridiplantae > Streptophyta > Magnoliopsida > Sapindales > Rutaceae > Zanthoxylum > Zanthoxylum bungeanum. The sequence continues at coordinate 4,957 of SKCR01038735.1, read as the reverse complement.
ATGCGGATGGATACTTTACACATTGATCCTAGATCAAATCTCTCCCTTTCTCACTCAAGCTAGCACTAGTATTACTTCTACCCCCGTTACACTACACTTCTAAAGAAACCTCATATACATAGAGGGGAATAGGTGAGAAGAGAATACAAAGAGAATGAAGGTGATAAGGCTGGACACGCAGGTCCAATTTAATAAATCGAATTTATTACAACAATTTCTAAAATTGCCCACCCATCTAATATCCATCCGATATACATTATTCATTCAACACAACCACGTATTCACACACATAAGCATGCTATCAATCAATATAATCAAATTAATTAATCTGATAATTAAGTGATCATCCAATGTTCAAACAACGATTTGATTTTGTTCGAGTCAAACTCGTTTTTGCGAATAAGTACTTAAAGTACGAATTCATGAATTAAATTAAACTACATCATTAAATCAAATTTAACATGCATTTAATACTAATTCACTATTCAATTCCAAATTAAATATTGCACTTTATTTAATAAACCTTTTACGATTTAAATTCCAAATTTAATCGTAACGCGTCTCAAAGACCGATTAACGTCCAACGTCAATTCAATTAAAGTCCAATGGGCTTTTAATTGATTTCTTAAGGCGTGGACTTTTGGTCAACTCGGGTCAAACCGATAACCAAAGTCCAATCCGGGATTTACCCCATAAGCCCATAAATCAATTTTGGCCCATTAGGCCAAATTAAACTTTAAAGGTTCATTAGTTGCATTTGGGCTTTATGGTTAAGGTTTTGGGCCCAATTGGATCCAATCCACTTGGCCTAAACCAAACTTGATAAATCAAGCCCAATAGGCCCAAATACAACATTAAAGTCCAATTTCCAAAATTAGGCCCAATTAATTAAATATACAAAATCCAATTTCATATTCAATTACTAAAGTGTATTACATGATTAATCAACTAAATCAATATTCTAAAACACCATATTAGTCCAATTAATCATGCTTAATTCATTATTATATGTCCAACACCACAATTGAAAAATCAAACCCATTTACATGCTTCTTTAGTCTCGGCAAAAGAGGGATTTTGTGTCCGATTCGGTTTCAATCCAATCGAATCCATAATCAACATTAAATCACCATCCAATTTGATTTCATACACATCCAATATCACAAAATCAAAATTACCAAGACATTAGGGCACTAACACCAATTCGGCCAAGGTAAGGTTTTGGGGATTTTTGTCCAATTCGAAATCCAATCCAATTCGATTCAAATTAACGTCAACCTAATCGATTCTAACTCATCAAATGAATTAAAAAATCAAAAAATCCAAGATCCCAAATCCATTCACATTCGGCAAGGTATTAATTTTTGGGGAAAATAATTCCAAATCATTTTTCGTCAAATTAGTCCAACCAAAATGAAATTAAACATGTTATAAGCATACTTAAACAATCAATTTATTCAAATCATGCTCAACAAACATTTACCCCAAATTTTAAGCCCTACATTTTCATGCTTGAACCTAAGCTCTTGATGCCATTGTTGGTTTTTATTAGGTCCCAAGATCAAACAAGACATGAAAATCGTGCATGAATACACCAACGAAGATAGCGGAATACTTACATTGATGGTTGAGTCGATTTGAAGACGAATGAACCCAAAAAACGCACTGCCATGGAAGCCTACTGCATGCAGTCCACTGCCTCCAAAAACAGAATTTTGAGATGAGAAACGCAGCTCCTAGCTTCGTTGGATGGATCCCGGCTCATGGTCGAACCTCCCTACCACCTTCGCAAGACTTGTAAGTGTGCTAGCACTTGAATTTTCACCATGAAAACCCACTCTTGGCTTCCCTTGTTCACGCCATTTCTGGTTTCAAAAAACAGTGAGCATTTCATGCTTTTGGCGTGAGGAGAAGAGGAGAAATAAGAGAGAAAGAATGTGTATTAGTTATTACAAAAGTGGTATAACATTTGTTTATATATTTTCCAAAAAAATATAATGTTTTACCATTTAATTGCTTTCAAAAAAACAAATTAAATCTATTGTAATATCCTTGAGTGTTCCACACTCCAAAGTCAAAAGTCCATCAAGTCACATCTACTTTAATAAAGTGACATGTTTGTGTCTTTCACTCAACCCATCAATCAAATCAATCAATCACTCAAAGTGACTTTTGATTTGACGCTTGATGTGACGATTGATTTGACGCTAGATGTGACTTGCGTCGCCGCACTCGAATTCGAAATACGAATGCGCTCGCAATCACACTCGGGCTCGGGTTCGTTAATTCCTAATTAGCGAGTTTTCCGTCGCGTCGTAGTTAAATGATTACGCCTAGCGAATTCACTATTCACGTCGCTAACGAATTAATTCTAAATTAATTCGTTCGCCCGAATTAAAATCTAATTTTAATTCCGCGTCGAAATCTAATTTCATTTATATATCGAATATATTAATTTAATCGATTAATTCCAAATTAATCGTTATCTCTCTTTTGACGATATTTTATCCTAGATAAAATATCTCCGTAATTAATCCTAGATTAATTTTCTCTCTCTTCTATATAATCCCAGATTATTCAAGAGTGCAAGTTGTGCGTCATCGGTGGATTATCGGGAAGCGACCCATGAGATCTCCGGATACGTGGCAGTAAATACGGTCGTCGGAGTATCCGAATCACGTACGTACCAAGTACTACGTTCTACCGATTTACGAGACAAGGTCGACTCCTAGCAAAGCACCAAGTCTTCCCCAATTCTCCGGACATATCCTTTAAGAATATTAAGATCTGTATCAAGCGTAGTATACAATTGTATTGTATTGCGTATATCGATCCAGTATCGGACGATCACATGTTAGGCCTGGGGCTGGAAATGTGTCTGCCCCGTACGAAACATATATCGGACATCAAGCAACTAGTCTCTTTAAATCGGGCAATCCTGACCTAGTCATATTGTCCCGACGGTTGCAACCTTTTATAGAGCACTAGTTCTGTATCCTGCGCGATCATCAACTCCATATGTCTGAAGTGACACTTCCATCTTGACATCACACCCAGTGCACTACGATTCCTGATAAACCCAGAAGAGGTGAACACAGAACCAGTTTAGGTCCCCCCAACCACCAAAACCAAAGTTTACCGATTGTCGCAAGTACTAGCGATGCAAGTCTCAGGTTAAGACCATATACACCTACCCTGATGCGGCCTCCCATAGACACGCAGACATACTACCAATGGGATTCCGCGGGGTCTATCCAGAGCGAAGCTGTTTCCCGTACCATCGGTGAAACACGACCTCCTATCGCACTTGCATAAGTATCCAATACTTATATATATGAGAACTATGTCGTTGTGCCCTTACAACGCACACAAGTGCAATACTAGCCTATTCCGCATTATCGATGTCCAGTCTCGATAATACTACGGCTAGGGATATTTAATGATTAATCCTTCGTGGACTGATACTGTCTCATATCATCTCAATCCAGGAACTAATCATAGGGACCTCTCTTCATTTATATATCTATGGTGATCTAATCACAAATGATGAGAGTGCAATTTCCTTATTACATAGTTAATTTGCTACAACAACACAATGATTTGTGCAAATAGTGACGCTATGGGTCATATTATCCAACATACTGATCAATATGTTGATTTCCGATAATCGACATCCATCTGCCTATCAGAGTCTGTGTAATCCAATGAGGATCATATCCTCACATAATACCAAGCATATAATCTTCTCGTTCTCTTAAGATCCTGAGAATGTGTTTCATTTCACACAGCCACCCATGACTAATCCTTTGGGTTAGATTGAAACCTACTGACCTAAACCCATTACAAAATAGATATCGGTCTCATTCATAACATATAATTTAGCTAACCAACTACTGAGGCATATGTGATATGCCTCATTCTTTAACTCTTGAGTGCTAAGGAGACTGTTCCATTGACAAATAAATTTCCATGTCGGAAATGAAAATTGGTTTCTTAGAATTCTTCATCCCAAATCGCATAAGGATCTTGTTGATATGAATGCATGAGACATAGCTAACAGTCATTCATATGCGATCCAAAGAATCTGAATCCAAGTATATAACTAACTGGCATCTCTAATTCTTTCATTTGGAATTGTTAGCTAGCCATGATTTCACGTCCGATATATTTTTAACATCATTCCTAATGAGTAAACTATCATCGACGTACAAAATTGAAAAAATCCCTTTGTCGTCAATGACACGCTTGTAGACACAAGGCTCATGGACATTCTCCTCAAAATCATAAGATTGATTACGGTATCAAATCTTAGGTTCCAAGATCGAGATGCCTGTTAGAGACCATAGATGGACCTGTTGGTTCTAATTAGGCCAAGGATCATCAAATCAAGCAAGAAAACGCATGAATAATACACAAGGAGAATGGCGGAAACATACTCACATTGACCGGATCTTGCGACGCGAAGAAGATAAGCCTTCAAACTCCCTCAAAAGCTCACGGCAGCAGCTCCCTTTGACAGTGGATGCACGGTGGTGGCTGGTTTGGCTCCTCCAGAATCGGCCATTGAAGACCTCCATTGAACTCCAAGCTTCAAGCTTCCAAAATCGATTCCAAGCTCAAGTGTTCGTTTCCTCCCTATCACCTATGTATAACTCAAGGTGTGCTAGCACTTCTTCTTCTTCTTGGTATTTTCAGTCTAACCAGAAAATTGGGGAAGAAATCAGCTCAAAGTCGGAAAAGAGAAGGAGGGAAAAGAGAGGGAGAAGAAAACGTAAAAGAGAAGAGTAGAGAGAGAAAAGAAAAGAAATGTAATTAGGTTTTTATAATTTCCAAAATTAATTAAAACCATTTACCAAATTCTTTTTTACTTTCCAATTACCAAAAAGTCAAAAAGCAAAAGAAAAAAACAATTAAATGCTTTTTAATCAACTCACATCAATCACTCAAATCAATCAAT